>VZTO01008598.1:1573-46502 GCA_013400615.1 Syrrhaptes paradoxus
TGCTGTGTCTCAGGCACTTCTCTTCCTCTTGAGTTGTTGTATCTAGATGACAGCTAACAGTGGCCAAGCTACCTAGGTTGGAGATACGAGTCTGTCAGATTTGTCATCATGATTTCTTATAAGTGAAGGGATTCTTCTCAGTTTGACTTTCTAAGTGCATATAGACTAGGAAAAGTCATGTTAGAGCATGGCACCCGCCTTTGCTTTATCTGCCAAAAGAGCTGGCTACTGAATGCAAAATAATGACTCATCATCATAAAACATGGGTTTTGACAGTTACAAGCTGCAAGGTATTATACCTAGAAACACAATACCTTCCAAGGTTCAGGCTACACTGATACATCTCTTGATTGTACTTTAAGCAGGCCCAAACTGCAAATTTCTGTATTAAGAATCCTCAGTAGCGAAGAAATTAAAGTGTTGTAAAGTCTCAGTTAGTATCTCTGGATGAAAGTAGAGACAGGTTGCTGTAAATGAAGGATCCTCTTTGCACCAGTATACATTAGAATACATTTTGCACTTTAACAGGTGAAGAAACTGTATTATAATCCAGTGTCTTAATTGTCTAACCTATATACTGTGGATTTCTAAAAGAGAAGAAAGGATGTTACTTACCAACATGAACTTATTTGTAGGATTGAGCATGCAGGTAACATAACCTTCATCCTTGTATCTGAAAGGTACCACAGCAAAACCCATGGCTTCTGGAATAGCCAGTACAAAGGACAGAAGCCAAATGGAGAAAATTTCAATAGCAGTGATCATAGGGATTCCAATTCCCTGAACACGGCTCCAGGAGGCAACTGCTCTGTACCTGAAAGAGACAGGCATTAGTTTCCAACCTTCTGTTTCCTCCTCAAATTCAAAGATGTTGGTTCAATTTTAGTAAGTCAAGTCCTAAAGCTGACATCTTGGACTTGTGTTGCTTATTTTTTCTGCCTGTTCCAGGGGCTCTGCTAGCTATCAAGGCACCTAGGACACAGCAAGATGCATCAAGGGGTGGATAGCAGAGAGGTGGCTGCAGCTGTTCTGCTTAGGCAAGGGATTGCATGGGATTCTGCTATGTGGACTACACTAATGATTTCTAATTAAAGTAGGCAAAGTTTGTGATGACAGGTCAGAACAAGCAAAAAGCAAAGGCCTCAAATCAGAAATTTCCCTTCCAAGATAGGGGATGGGTTTTGGCACTCCCATGCTAAGGCCCCTTTTGCGTGTAGGATTTTATGGAAAAAAGACACTCAAAAGGACTGGAAGATGACCATCTGGTCTGCTTTCACAGTCACTGGTGTTGTGGCAAGCAGAGNTTTTGGCTTTAATGACTAAGTTGACTATTCATAGAAGCATAACTTTTCACATAAATACTCAAGTATTTGTGAACTTGGGAAATTTAACAATTGATTTCAAGTTTACATTCTACAGACTGGCAATTTTACAATCAGTCCCATCAGCTGCACAAGGTACATGGTACCGTCTCCTCCTTCACTGAATGTTGTTCTTAGCAAACAGGCCTGTAGACTGTACCTATTTTTCAAGTAAGAAATGTAAGGTTTGTGTTGTGTTACCTGTGTAACTCTTACAAGAAATGGGTTGTAAATTGTGAATCCAGTTCTTCCCTTTCTTGCATTTCTGTATCTATTCTGTTGGAGTTACACATTTTGCACATCCGAAGAACAGTATGCACAGCAATAAGGACTTGGGTCCTGTATGTATTTTAATAGCAATTTTTTTTTCCACAATTCAAATAACTATCAGATAAGGAATTAGTGGCTGAATAATTTTATGAATGGTTTCAGCTACAGCATAAGAAGCTCAGTAATTAGATTACAGTTTGCTTAATGCATATTAACCTGCAATTACTTGGTCTCTTTACTCACCATTGTAGGAGTGATTTGAAGAATAGTAGTAGTATAATTTTTCAGGTGGGTGTTCTATGAGTTATGTAATACATAGGATCTTTGTCTAGCCACAAACTTTCCATAATTAGGAGTGGGAAAATACTGCAGGGTATTTTTCCCCTTATAGCTAGGAAACATAGATGTCTGCCAGGGAACTGACAAAATACATGCATCATGCATTACTTTTAATTCCACAATCCAAAATCTTCCCTGTGTCTTACTTTTCTGGTTTTTTTTTCCTCTTTTCTTTCCAACCTTGTCTAAAATACTCAGTTCTTTTCCAGATAATTTCATTTTCTCTGTTTAATGCTGTGACTCCTCTCCTCTCTCCCTTTTTTCATTTTCTGCTACTCATGCATGTGCTGTCAACGTCAGTATATTGTGCCTTTCAGTTGTTTTCCTTCCTCTGTTTTCTCCTCCTCCCTCTTCTCCCATTCTTAGCTATTTTTCCCAACTTGATTTTCCTGGACTCTGCAGTCCCTACTGCATCTTGTATTTTGAGATGCAGAGTATTTAAGGTCAAGGGATCATTACCTCATGAGGTATACATACATACAATTAAATATTTTGCACTCCTATGTAGTTATAACTTGCTTAAAGCATTTCTTTCAAAAGGACATCCTACCTTGATCTGGGATCTGGGAACCTTCACCTTTCCGACGTGGTTTCTTCTTTTAATTAATCACCCTCGTTGTTAAAAACATGTGCCTTATTTTCATTCAGAATTTGTCTGGCTGAAGCCTTGTTCTGTAGGTTCTTATCGTATCTTTCTTTGCTAAGCTAAAGACCCCATGAATATCTGATACATCATCTGTATTTCAGTACTTGGATATTATATTTAAGTGGCTTCTTCAGTATCATTTTTGATTAGCAACAAAATGAAATCTGTGAGGCCACTGAATCATATCTGATGCTTTCCTGCTCCCTCTCCATGGTTTCATCATTCTTTGGTAAAGAGTAATTCCAGAATTCCAGTTAGTCTTCCAGTATTGCTCTCAATGCAGTACAGCTGTCATTTTTGCTGTAGCCCAGATTAGTTTTTGGAACAATTTCAATAAATTTTACCATAGTGGTATCTAATCAGAATTTAAAAAGAAAATGTGTTCTGGGCCTTAAAAAAATTAAATCAAGGAACATATGAAAATTAAATCATGGACTATAGCTTGTCTGTGGACTATGAGTCCCCTATACCTGCTGTCTTACAGAATATGCTTTTGTCTCCCTATTCCATTTGACTGCATTAGAAAATTCATTGTTCAAACAGCCCAATGGTAAAACGTATTTCTGTTCTTCAAGTATCATCAGCCCGTTACAAGAGGAAAAAGCAATACAGAAAAGAGACTTTTTCAAGGATGTAAGAAGCAGTCACTGTCAAGGTTAGTGTCAGAAGAGTTCCTAAATGGCACTACTGTTGCTGATACCAATCTATTCCTTTTCACTGTTCTTCATTTTGAAGATAGCCAGCAGTGTGTTGATTGCAAAGCTCTTAGAGCTTGGTTTTAGTATCAAAATCTTGACTTATCTAATAGTTAATGGAAGTTGGTCCAGATGAAAGTACCTGCCCTGAGATTACTGTTCTGTGCAATTTGGTATGCAGAAGAGGCAAGAAGAGGGTGCATACATTATGAAATAAAACCATTTCTTCATCAAAATCATTATGCCTGAGACATAAGCAAGAGTAGCAGCTTGGGAAGGGAAATATCCTTCCTCTTAGTCACAGTCAGGCACTGTTTAGAAAAAGAGTCAGACTATCATCACCATCATGACCTGGAGTTTAAGAATGCCTGAGAGGCATCTGAAATAAATGAGAGCTTCCTGTGAAGGGTGAATGGCTGGTTTGATATTTTCTGTCAGCCTCTTAAACCCTCTCCACGTGTGAGTGGACATTGTTCCCCTTGGGCATGCACAGTTAAACCTTAATACACTGTCAGTACAAGTCACTTTGTGTGAGAGGCACTAGTAATGAGGGGATTTTCACAATAGGATGTAGTTAGCACAGAAATTGGTCCTTGGAGGAAAGAACAAACATCTTGTTCTAAATTAAGGCTGTAGTCTGCAAGAGGGACAGAGAGTCAACAATTATCAAAGCTATGAAGCTCTGAATTCATTATACCAGTTGTCTCTTTTTCTGCCTAACGTAGAATGTAGTTCCATAAATAGACACCCAAAATAATGATTAATGAGAGAGTTTTCAGGAGCTTTTTTAAGGAAAAAAAAAGGGCAAAACAACTTGCCCATAGACCAGAAACAGTCCAGCTGGACAGCACACAATTCCATATTTACTGTTTTTCTGTAATAAAAAGCAAACATTAGCTGATGTGGAATTTTATAGTAATGTGACTATGCCACTTCCAGTGCCCAACTGAACTTGTTGAAGGTGCTATCAGATCCTGATTTCATGGTGATTAAACCTAGATTCAGTTCATGCTGGCCAATATCAGAATCTGGCTGTATGCTTCTAACACATTTTCTGCAACCAATTACTCGAGTAGCACCAAATGATAAAGAAGATGTCTTAGGCAAAGCATGTAAACTGTGGGAGGGAATTAAATAGTCTGAATCTGACCCCATCCAAGATTTTATACTGAAAAGGAAATTGCATTTGGTTGTTGTGAAGATTAGCAAATCAGTGGTGGTAAAAATATGTATGTGCATATATAAAGAGGGAGCTTCAGCTGAGTTACTTCCAATTTATGCCAATGTATGTAACAGTAGGGCTAAATCTAGTGACACTGCATTGGTCAGAACTTATCTAACAAACTGCTTGTTTCATACGTGCTTGATCTAGGATTCCTTAGAGCACTCCATGAGATTGTATTTTATGCTGGGCAAATATTATTTGAGAATTAGAATTCTTTTTATAAGTGGAAGCAGAACACTTGCCTGTGTTACTTTTTTTTGTTTCTGGCTTCTGTGAGTGATGTACTAATGCAATATGGAACTGTATTTCAGTTACTCATCCATTGCAAACCTGGTACATTGACTTTTTATGTAAAACCAAAACCAAGATTAATTTTGAAGTTTCTTTTTCACCTTTACATCACTGTACTAATACACATAATGTATTTTATTTATCAATATTTTCTGTATCAGAATTACTAATATTTTGGAATAGAACATGATCAATTAAATTCAAGACCAATAAAAATACATAGCTTTTACAGAAGTGACATCTTCATCTGCTATTGCCTTACATGTGTGAAGGAAAAAAGCATGAAAGAATAGTGTTCAAAAGTATCTTAGCTGCTGTCCTACCAAAAAGCTTATGTATCTTCCTGAGCGCTTTTAGCAGAGGCACTAATTTTCAAGCTATCAAAGCAAGTTTCCAACGTTTTTTTCAATAATACATGTTATCAAAATAAACACTGTGATTATGATCCATAAGCAGCGAGTTGAGAAAAAGATTAAAGATTACGACCCTGTTCAGATACAAAACAAACATGAGGTCATATGAAAGAAGTCTGAATACTAAGTCAAATCCCAATACATTTTTATCTGATAAGGGAAATTGAGATAATTATTTACTAGAGCTTTTAAATATCTTTAAAAAACTGTAACGTTAATTATTCCAATGGCTTCATGTTACATTTTGAGCCACAGATGTGGTGCTTTTCTATAGTCGGGAGGTCAAAAAGCAGAATGTAAGTGACATCTATACTGTAGCCTGCCTGCTAAGAAGACCATAATGAATGCTCCCAGTTTTAGGAAAACTGCAAGGGCAAGAACAGTGTCTGTCAAAAGAGTAAAACATACTGTACCTGTCCACACTAAGGGCACAGAGATTAAGGACTGTGATTCCCACTGATGCCTTCTGTATAAAAGGAAGGAATTTGCAGAGAAACTGTCCAAATGCAGAATCTCCAAAAGGCCATTTTTGAGCAAGGAGCTAAAGAGAAGACATAAAGTAATCAGAATATTTATACAGTAGCTTACCAAGTATGTAACAATTGTAATTATTTCTTGTCTTAGACACAGCCATTGTAACCTTGAATTCTGCTGGGGAGTAGCTGCTGCTATAGAAGCACAGAAGGTGAAAGTTTGAACTTAGGTGTTGACCTTGTACTGTTGCAATAGTAACCTGCATTGTTGAAAGTGCTCTTATTATTGTGCTTCAGCCACCAGTACTGAATAATGAAAATCTAACTCAACCCTGTCATAAATGTTTGCAATTACCATGTCCCAGAACCAAGCAGTCAAAGCGTAACTCACGCTTAGTTCATAATGAAATACTTCAGAGCCAAACTCTCATGCTGCACGCAAGCAGATTCTTGTCATTGTACCACTATGTAACTCATGACAATATTCATGCCAAATTTTTAAGTATGTGGAGAAAATATTGTACATCCATAATTTGTTCCATATTATGTTTGAAAGGACTAGCATCATACAAACATGTGGGCTGTACTACCAGGCAACAGAAAGGCATCCACTTGGAAAGATATGAATGAGTGGCTGGGGTTTAGATTACTATTTCCAAGGAGATATTTACATAACAAATATGAATACATTGATTCCTATGAATAGTTGTGAATAATTAGCATGTAAACAGTAATCTTTCTAGCTATTAAAGCTTTAAACAAGTATGCATACAAAATACAGGTTACAAAATTATTCAGGATAGTCAACATTACAACAGACTGCACAGCCACAGAAGATCTCCCTTTACTGGGTGCCTGGCAGTAAAATGGCAGATTACATTCAATGTAAGTACATGTAAGAAGTGAAAAATAGTCCATACAAAGTCCAGAGCTCTAACTTAGCTGACAGCACTCAAGAAAGGGATATTACAGTCACCGTGAGTAGTTCTTTTGAAAATCAAAGTCACTAAACCCTCTCCCCAGAATGGGAAGAGGCACTCTTGCACTATGGGTTTTTTAATCTTCTTCCCTAAGTCCCTGCTCCTGAGCCTTTGTTAGGGGTAGGATACTGAATAGGAGGTAGGCAAGTTCTTTGTGTGATATAGCCTATGCTCTTATCAACTTCTGTTAAAGTGGTTGTGTAATAGAAAGCATTAGGTTTGAAATGAAAATATCAAGCTCTTGAGCCAGATATTTAACTTTGTCAATATCCTAGTGGATGTTGTTTTCCTTATATAAACAGTGGGTACATTTTTTAAAAGCAGTAATAATAATTGCCTTAGTGGATAATGAACTAATTATTAGTATTGTGCAGTCATTGGATTTATATTAAGCCTTACTGAACAAAGGCTAGAACACAATATTTTGATGGTACCATCTAAATTTATCATGGAATCATTGCTGTTCAGAATATGATTAAATCAACAGAAATTTGGATTGTTGTTTTCAGAGTTTACTTTCTTGCCAACCTGTTCTGCTAGGCCATCTTCATTCTTGGACAGACTTTTTTGCTTACAGTCAGTTCATATTTTGAGAGTTATCTTTGCAACCACAAGGACTAGAAATTTTTTTCAGAAGAAGCTTAGGCTCTGGAGCACACTCATCTAGTAAGAGTGGGTGGATTCTGTCTGCAGAATTAGAGAACAAATTTTGGTTTTATCTCAGGGCTGTAGTATTCAAAGTAAACATTTTATTTCTATTTAAATTACTGTTAAATTGAAGCATGCTAATAAGCACTGCCTTTAACAATATAGAAGTTAACTGTGGGAAGTTAAAATACCCACCTGTCATTATTTCAGTTAAGGTGGGAGTTACCTTTCTGGTTTTTTACAGCATGAGATTTTCAGAGCACTTTGCTCTAGAGTACAGGATGTTTATCACTGAATGCCAGATTTGTAGGAATTAATCTTCTCTTTAGAGTCAGTCTTGATCTGGCTTTTTCACATCCCCTCTTTTTTATACCCCTTCACCACAATGCTAAATTCACAGAATCACAGAATGTTAGGGATTGGAAGGGACCTCGAAAGATCATCTAGTCCAATCCCCCTGCCGGAGCAGGAACACCTAGATCAGATCCCACAGGAACACATCCAGGCGGGCTTTGAATGTCTCCAGAGAAGGAGACTCCACCACCTCTCTGGGCAGGCTGTTCCAGTGCTCTGTCACCCTCACTGTAAAGAAGTTTTTTCTCATATTCAAGTGGAACCTCCTATGTTCCAGCTTGAACCCATTGCCCCTTGTCCTATCACTGGATGTCACAGAGAAGAGCCTGGCTCCATCCTCCTGACACTCACCCTTCACATATTTATAAACATTAATTAGGTCACCCCTCAGTCTCCTCTTTTCCAAGCTAAAGAGACCCAGCTCCCTCAGCCTTTCCTCATAAGGGAGATGCTCCATTCCCTTCATCATCTTTGTGGCTCTGCGCTGGACTCTCTCCAGCAGTTCCCTGTCCTTCTTGAACTGAGGGGCCCAGAACTGGACACAATATTCCAGATGCGGTCTCACCAGGGCAGAGTAGAGGGGGAGGAGAACCTCTCTTGACCTACTGACCACCCCCCTTCTGATACACCCCAGGATGCCATTGGCCTTCTTGGCCACGAGGGCACAGTGCTGGCTCATGGTCATCCTGCTGTCCACCAGGACCCCCAGGTCCCTCTCCCCTACACTACTCTCCAACAGGTCAGTACCCAACTTATACTGGAACCTGGTGTTGTTCTTGCCCAGATGCAAGACTCTACACTTGCTCTTGTTAAATTGCATCAAATTTTTCCCCGCCCAAATCTTCAGCCTGTCTAGCTCTTGCTGAATGGAAGTACAGCCTTCTGGCATGTCAATTACTTGTACTTTTTAAAAATAATACCTCAAAAGTGCTGGAAGCAGCTAACTACTACATGCCACATATGTCTCTCTGGGACCATATTCATATTGTAATTTGGTTACTTGTATTTCAAGATAGATTTTAGCAATCTGTAGCTTTCAGCCAACTGGGTGTTAATACTATGAAGCAAACTACTCTGTATGACTTCTCGTTAAACAGGAAAGACATTATCCATTAGGCATTATATTTTTTAATGGATTATTTTTTTGCTCTTCAGCTGAATATTAGAATGAGATTTCTCAATTTAAGCTATAGGATCAATCTAAGTTTGTCAACTCCCTATTCCTTGAGAGTGTTAGAATATAATATAAATGTGGTTTCATTTGCTCTTACGCTGTTACTGTGTTTTTTCGGTCATATTGAGAACTTTTGCCTTCTTCAAGGAGAGCTGAGTATCTTATTTGCCATCATGACCACAGCAGAGAAAAATGCTAGCACCTTTGCAATGGTATTCCAGTTTAGGACAATCATATTTGATGAAAGCAAAATAACCCTTGTTTCAGAAGGATAGGGAATGGATCACCAGGATTGGTGATTTAACTATTGTCAGTACTTTCAGTAACAATGGTAATAAGATTATACATGCAATCTGTTGATTAGTTCCTCTGATTTTATCTGAATTTATAGACTGAATGAAATACATTGAAAGGTTGAGCAGAATTATTTTCTAGATAGAGCTGACAAATGTTTGCAGGACATATTTTTGCCTTTTGCTTAGAACTCTAGTATGAGGCTTTACCTTATGTTGGGGCTGCAGAAAAAAATATTGGAAAAAGAAGGGACAATCTGAATCAGTGGTAATACTCCAACCAGCTGTAGTCATAAGGAATTTCAGCTCCAGACTCTTATCTAGCTTTGTGTAAAATGAGAATAGTTTTCAGGAACATCTAGGTGAAGGCTAAATTATAAATGGCACTGCCAGCAGAAAGAGACCCTATCAAACTTTTGTCAATCCCCTGTGCCAACCAGAGCCCTAAAATTAAATTATCATTATAGATCACACTTGAAGAGGCAACTGAAAGATAGCCACCTATTCATTTATGTGCACTGACTGTGGCTGTAGCATATACCCAGCAATAGACATGAATGAACACTTTGTAGTGACTGTGAAACTCTGCTACTACAAGGCAAATATTAGCTTCAAAAAGAAAAGTGTTGTACTTGAAAAAGGTTCACTAACTCATTACTCTTCACAAGGAAGTTTTACCATGGTTCCTGCCTGTACACATCTTCCCTCCACCCCAGGGAAGCTCTCCTTTTTTTAAGATTAAAAGTATTTTATTCCTTTTGTTTCTTACACTTTTCCACTAATTGAAGTAACATCAGTACCAAATCATTAGACATTCTTTTCAAGTTGATTTTAATCAAAATCACTGGGATCAGAATTAAGTTATTTGATTTTTAAGATTAACTTTGCGATCATTTCTGTGGATATACTCTGTTATCATTCCACATCAGCTATGCATTCATTACTTCTGCTTGGATCAGGTGCCAGTTTTTTCTTCTTTAGATATTTTTAGTTGGCAAATCTGATCCTGTCTTTGGTTTTACTAATTTTACATCAAAACAAGTCCATTGCCCTCTGCTCTGACCAAGCAGGATACTGAAACTTCAGAGGGAAATAACACATTTATTTTGTATTAAAAAATGGGCCCAGGAATTGATTAATTGAATTAGTGTTGATTTATGTAGGTACAAGATAAGAACTGAGACTACTGGCTCTGCTCCTCCAGTGCTTTTGCGTGTTTTAATATCCAAACAAAATGAGTATAAATTTTTAGCAGATTACGTTTTCTCTCAGGGCATAAGGATAGGAGGACTCAGGCTGATGATCCGAACTTGTATCCCAGTTCTCCATGACTTGGTCAAATGGATTGTGCTTTTGCAACCCCACTCACAAAATCTCTGAGGTTTCAAAATAAGACATACGGCAAAGGAAATGTACTTTTCCCCTTATGCAGTGTGCAATTTAGGAGTATTTTGTACAGTTCAACTGTGGTGCAATTCCTCAGCAAGAAAAGACTGCCGTCAACAACATATTTTTACACTGAAATCAGAAATCAAGATTTCAAGGTTCTACTGTTGGTCTTACAAGAACCTCAGCAAAGTGACTAGACAGTCACAGTTTCCTTGAGCATCCCCCCTTCTCTGCTGCTTTATATGGCCTCTCTGCCCTGACACTGCAGCTTGAAACAAACAGCAGTGCTGAGAACATTCCTTTGCAATGATTTCTAAATGTCACTCAGTTGATTTTATTCTACTGCTGTTACTATTTTCTAACCCCCATTAGTATGCTAGCTGATGTACAAATCACAGATAAAGTTCCACTGTGCATCCCGAGCAATTTATGTGTAGTCTGAAAGACAGAATGTTATAATCCAACAACATGAGCATTCACCATGGTGTATATGCTCACGTGCATCCACAGTGTTTATCTAATACTAGGCTGATACTGTGTGTTTACAGGCAGATTATGACCCTGGAGCTCAGCCCAAAATAAGATTGACTGGGTTAGGTGCTGGATATGAACTGGTTCTGAGCTGCTCTATGAAAACTGCTTCAGTTCAACAACTGTGTGTCAGGAGGTACTCTCTTTCTGCCACATGGCATTGAGGATGAAAGCAGAGGTTTCATATCTGCCCTTTCCTGCTCTCATCTCATCCTAGTGCTCTAGTCTTCTTCCTATATCTTGGGACCATGGTTGTGCTGACACACAAGATCTGTTTCCCAGAAACCAAACTATGTGTTTCATAGAGGTAGTGCTTGCCAACTCATCACCCCCCATGCACGATACTCTCCTGAGTTTCATGGTGTTTAAGTGTTCAGTGATACTGATGGAACAACTCTGTCACAAACCTGGCAGTCAGAGTTTCTGCTCTGTCTTCAGCAGGACAAATAGAAGTACCTGCTTTATTCTCTGATTTCTGTTACATTTGTGCAGTCATGGAGACAAGGGACCAAACCAGCAGATTTCTGGTTGTATAGATAATATCTGGTTGTATAAATGACCAGCAGCTCCTAACTGTGGAGCAGGAGTTACAAAACCAGTGTATTCCAAAGTGGTTTCCTTTCCTTGCAATGCAGCACTGAATGAAAGACACAAAGCACAGAAACTCCTCTGTTTTTGTCAGATCAGCAGATTTGGGGTTCTTAGCTGGAAATACATTCCTAATTTTGCTACAACCAAGAACTGTCTTCTTTCCACTTTAGGTGGATAAAAGACTCTGTTTTTTCTGGAAGGAAAGATTATGTAGGGATGCCAGAGAACCATCAAAGACTATTTCCTCTGAATTGCCTGGTCACAGCTTTTTCTATTTTGCTCATTTTTCGCCAGCTGAGTAAAGGTGGCAGTAGCAGAAGATCTCATGCCGTTTCATGAATGCCCATGGTCTTTTTCTTTTGCTTAGGCAGCTATGGAAGGGAATGCATAGTTTTTACACAAGAGAAAATAGATTATACTTCAAGAGATCCTTAAAGGCAAGAAAACAAATGCCCTGTTTTTGAAGCAGAACATCTGTCTCAATTAACTGGTAAAAAACAAATCCCAAGTTTTATATTCTTGTTAAAATGTTTGTATTTATTATAAAAACCTAGTTAGCGGTAAAGCATTCCAAACAACTCTAGACATATCCCCCGTGGTATTTTTGCTGTTTACAAAGTAGAACTGGTTTCTTTTTTGTTGTTCTGTGGTGTGGGCTAACTTCCCATCCTTTTAAGCAGACTGTTTCTCAAACTGTGCTGTTCTTCTTCACGGAAATGAGCTGCAAGGTGTGCTTATGTGAATGGTGATCTGTTGAAAGTGATTTTTTCAATCCCTGGGCAAAAGAGTGCTTTTGTTATTCTTCCAGCTATGTTGTCTTTTGTGTGTTGCTAAAGAGAGTGACAGGATTGCTAAGAAATTACTGCAGAACTGGTAAATCCTGGATAGGCACAACCAAAACAATTCCATGTTATCTGTAGAGTTTAGCAGATTAAAAATGAGGAGAGTGAACATACCAAAATATTCTGTTAAGCCTAGAGTCTCTAGGTACTCTAGAGTACCACAAATTTACACAACAGCAAGGCAGGCATGAGATGTGAAACTGAAGATGAGGGAGGAGCTGCCTGTGCATTGAAGGGAACACATATCCCAGCTCCCTGCCAGTGGACAGCTACTAATTAAAGGCAGAGTGGATCTTGAACTAAGACCTGGAATATAAAATCTCTTCCTTAACTCCTGCCTTGGTATGTATGTTAAACACTTGCTGCTAGGAAGCTGTAGTCTCTAAACAGAACAGATTCCTGATGGACTTTCCTTCCTTCTTCCATTTTGGGTAACTTCTGCCTTCAGGACCCAGCTGTGCTACCTGTAGACTTCTTTTATGTATGATTACTACATAGAGACATACACCCAAATAACGTCATGTTCTGAGCAAGTTATATGGTTTTCTGCATCACACTGAGCGACCAACATGTTGCTTCTTGGAATCACTGATAAGACTTCGGTGAAAGCCAGAATGTGGTTGTTAAGCTGGCAACCTCAGAATTCCCTACTGGTGTAATTCATTGAGAAATATACAGTGCACCTATGAAAAATTTTGCTTTTAAGGGGGGGGTTCTTTTCTAAGTAGACTTAATACGTGCTCTGGGGTTGGCCTTATACATCTTTGGCACAAAACAATAACTACTGTGGATGTCCCTTACTCTGTCAGTCCCAATGTGTTGAATTATCATCCCTATTTATATATAATATGAATTCTGTCAGTAATGGTAATCAGATATGCCAGATAATTTGTGATCAAGAAGTGATTGGCCTGACACTTATTCATTTGCTCCGTTGTTGAAAAAAGTCCATGACTAGACATGCCTCAGCAAAGTCTTCCTTTACTGAAAATGGCTGAAGATGTTTGGTTACTGACAGCGACCTTTTATATTTAGATTCATAGTCTTTTAGGTGGACAACTCGGTTCTAGATGCTGCTGCAACTAAAGAAGCATGAATATCTATTTACTAACAAAAAAGCTTAGTTTATTAAAGAAAACACCTTGAGCTGTTTGAGCTGTGGACACTCTTGCTTGTTTTCTGGGTAGATATCTTTCACTTTATACCAGTAAAATAATTAGGAAAATGTTTGTTATTCACGTTTAAAGAAACAGGTTAAAAGCCAGCTAGTTTGCTTCATCTACATTTTTTGACAATCTATTGGTTTACGTAGTTAAGAATATTAAAATGCAAGGCAATATAATTTATGTCAATCCTAGGTCAGTTTTCAATAATAGAACTAAACTAAAATTTTTTCTCTACATTGNGTGCTTTTGTTATTCTTCCAGCTATGTTGTCTTTTGTGTGTTGCTAAAGAGAGTGACAGGATTGCTAAGAAATTACTGCAGAACTGGTAAATCCTGGATAGGCACAACCAAAACAATTCCATGTTATCTGTAGAGTTTAGCAGATTAAAAATGAGGAGAGTGAACATACCAAAATATTCTGTTAAGCCTAGAGTCTCTAGGTACTCTAGAGTACCACAAATTTACACAACAGCAAGGTAGGCATGAGATGTGAAACTGAAGATGAGGGAGGAGCTGCCTGTGCATTGAAGGGAACACATATCCCAGCTCCCTGCCAGTGGACAGCTACTAATTAAAGGCAGAGTGGATCTTGAACTAAGACCTGGAATATAAAATCTCTTCCTTAACTCCTGCCTTGGTATGTATGTTAAACACTTGCTGCTAGGAAGCTGTAGTCTCTAAACAGAACAGATTCCTGATGGACTTTCCTTCCTTCTTCCATTTTGGGTAACTTCTGCCTTCAGGACCCAGCTGTGCTACCTGTAGACTTCTTTTATGTATGATTACTACATAGAGACATACACCCAAATAACGTCATGTTCTGAGCAAGTTATATGGTTTTCTGCATCACACTGAGCGACCAACATGTTGCTTCTTGGAATCACTGATAAGACTTCGGTGAAAGCCAGAATGTGGTTGTTAAGCTGGCAACCTCAGAATTCCCTACTGGTGTAATTCATTGAGAAATATACAGTGCACCTATGAAAAATTTTGCTTTTAAGGGGGGGGTTCTTTTCTAAGTAGACTTAATACGTGCTCTGGGCTTGGCCTTATACATCTTTGGCACAAAACAATAACTACTGTGGATGTCCCTTACTCTGTCAGTCCCAATGTGTTTAATTATCATCCCTATTTATATATAATATGAAATCTGTCAGTAATGGTAATCAGATATGCCAGATAATTTGTGATCAAGAAGTGATTGGCCTGACACTTATTCATTTGCTCCGTTGTTGAAAAAAGTCCATGACTAGAAATGCCTCAGCAAAGTCTTCCTTTACTAAAAATGGCTGAAGATGTTTGGTTACTGACAGCGACCTTTTATATTTAGATTCATAGTCTTTTAGGTGGACAACTCGGTTCTAGATGCTGCTGCAACTAAAGAAGCATGAATATCTATTTACTAACAAAAAAGCTTAGTTTATTAAAGAAAACACCTTGAGCTGTTTGAGCTGTGGACACTCTTGCTTGTTTTCTGGGTAGATATCTTTCACTTTATACCAGTAAAATAATTAGGAAAATGTTTGTTATTCACGTTTAAAGAAACAGGTTAAAAGCCAGCTAGTTTGCTTCATCTACATTTTTTGACAATCTATTGGTTTACGTAGTTAAGAATATTAAAATGCAAGGCAATATAATTTATGTCAATCCTAGGTCAGTTTTCAATAATAGAACTAATCTAAAATTTTTTCTCTACATTGCATAAAAATGGAAGCAGAGACAGCTCAGTACTTCTCAATAACATAGTTAAATCTGAATTTTGCAATTCCAAGGTGAGGGTGTGGGCCTAGAGTGTTTCTAGCTCTGTGAGCTCAGGAGAGTACTATGGTCAGCTTTTTCTGTGGGGAGTGCCTCATGTTCTTGCTGTTGCTCTTGCTAAACTTTAGCTGGTGACAGCAGCAGCAGCCACAAGGGCTTTCCAGAGCTTTAGCACAGCCAAGGCAATAGTGGTGCTGTGGGATACTCTGCTGCTCCTGCCTATGCATAGCCTTAGGAAACTGTCCAGTTTCTTTATGCAAAGCAGTCCTCTAAGGAAGGTTTTGTGCCTGAAGTCCAAACGTAGCTTATTTGCTACAAAACACATGGCAGTGATGGGTCATGCAGGTGATGCAGCAGCTTTCAGCTATGTGCTACACCACCTGATACTGGAAAAAGAGGTATGAAACCTGCCTCTTCTTCAGTACCAGCATAAAACATAAAAGCTATATTTCCCAATCTTCTTTTCACTGCAAAGTAGTAATTCTTACTGATTTGGAGGCTTCAGGCTTTGGCATCGTGAATGCCCAAGATCAGTATGTTTTGGGTAAAGAGGAATCTGTTTGGACCTAGGTGCTACAAACATGATTAAAAATGAAATTGTCGTAGTTCAGTCTATGAAGGCTGGATTTATGACTGGCACCCTTCCTGTAAAACTCAATTTGTTACTATTTTTAATATTGATTTGCTACTACAAGTGGATATACTAGAGGTAATTAAATGTAATGGAGCTTTAATACATCCAGAGTATCTTCAAAGGAGGCAAGTGAATATTACATCTCAATCCATTTAACAAATTGCTAAGGGGAATCCACTATATAATTAAAGTAATTGGAGAAAGAAAGGGGGAATTTTTGAGCCTACTGTACAGTGAAAAAAGGATAAAAATGTCAAACACCTGTGACCATATCTTTAGCTGACATAAATTACATAATTACATTTTGTTTGTTTTGGTTTTTTTTTTCCCCAGCATACCATCTTTGTTAATTGTGTAAATGCACAGCAGAATGATGGGCTCAATTCTCCTGGCACCTTGCATTTTCAATTGCTGTAATATTATAACTGCTTCTTTCTAACCATTTGTAAAATGAACGTGAATATCAGTAACATGCCTTACTTCTTTTTTGAAAGTCACTTCAAAATAGCAAAAGCTGCTTTATATTTCAGGAGAGTGATTATACCTATTTCTGATAATACATTGTAATTATGTCCTAGTACACATTTTGTTCTATAGCATGTGGCCATCTCAGTACTGTACTATTGATAAGTGTAACACAGATGAATTCTTGTTCACATTAATTCTGATTTCAGAGCTGTTTTATCCTCCCAAAACTGAAGATCTGACCTATAAGGTATTAAGTGTTTGACACCATTTATTTATAGAGGATACTCATGGTTCAAATGAGGCTGACTCTGAAGCTAAAAGAATCTTTAAAATAAAGTCCAGAACCAAATGTATGAAATACTTTAAACCAAAAATAAAACCACTTCATTTTTTTTTTTTTTTCCGTGATCTTTCCAATGGCCACCCTTCATATTGTCACTCGACGAGAGGAGCTAAACGGTGCCACAGATTTTAGGATGCCTAGCGATACTAACAGGAATCGCATTTAACAAACTTTAAAATTAAATCCTAATGTAAGCAGATGTATTACTGAATGGTTTATATGAAAACTGTATTATAAATAATAACATAACTTATTAGCAAAAGTACTGGAGTTCCCTTAGAAATGCTACAAATGCTTCCCTGTGTCAGAATACATGCAGCTAATCTTATACAGCAAGATGGTTGTGTATGGTAATTTTTAAGTAATTTATTTTGGGAATTCAAGCACTCAAAAAACTACTAAAACCTAGAATTATGATTGTAAATGTGATTTAAATTCTGCCTTCTTACATGTGGGAATTGACATACACTGATGTCAAGGAGCTGTGGTTTCATTCACAGCCTTTATTTGTCAAATACTTCTCTGCAGTCCAGAAATAAATTTTCTTATAGGCTAAGGTAATTTCATTTGTACAGAGGTATTCAGGACCACAGTTCAGCTCATCATAGAAAATATAGCAAGGCCAGTGAACCTATAGAATGCCAGATGGTCAGAAAATTAATTGCAAAATTGTACTGCAAAGTAATAAAGGGAATGTAAAAAATATAGTTTGTTTCTTTTAACTAAACTCCTAAAGAATTTTCAAAGAGCATCAAAAGGAGATTGTGAAAGGCAAAATTAATTCCAGTTTTCTATTCCTCTTTGTGAAGAGCACCAGAGCTTTTGAAAGGTTAGGAAAAAATTGTCAGAAAACTACCTGTTCTTTCCCAAACTCAGCTCTGAAAAAAAAATATGCCATTTTTCCTTAAAATTTCTTATTAGAAATATCACAAGAAGTACACTGCCTTAGCAAATATCCATACAGATAATTACCAGGGAGGAAGCTGTAATGCATCATGGGAGATGCAGTCCAGGTTATGAGTCCAGTTCACTAAGAGGAATGAAAACACGCAGAACCCCAGCCCCATGTCCCATTTGGCGTTCTTACAGCTGAATCTTACACATGAATCTCAAATCAGGCAGAGGCTAATCTTTCTCATAACTTGTTCATACACAGTACTTAACAGATATCTTGCTATCTTATCAACAAATTGATTATTTAGTTTTCCAGGTGGAATACTGAAAAGTGGAAGTAGAATTCCTATTAAATCAGGTGCATTATTATTAAGACTTTATGCTATTTTAAAATTCATATTATGTCAAAACTAGAGAAAGTTAAAAGTACCTGTAATTTATACTACGGTAAGATCAGAACCAGCTACTGCATTTTACCATAGATAATGTACCTCTGTACAAATACAACCTAGGCACATATGCATATTTTCAATCCATTAATGAACTTGAATTTTTATTATCTTGTCCTATCAATACCTGCATTATAAAGCAGATCAACAGTTATGATGTCAATAGTTAAATAGAAAATACCTCTTTTCAATTCACTGTTTCTTTAATTTTAAAATCCAGTCTGAAACCAGAGGAGACTAGTTATTATAGAGTTATGCATTAAAATGTTTTGATTAAAATACATGTAAATAAAATTAAGTCTCTAGAATCTTTAGGGGCCAAAATTAGGAGGAATTTTTTTTTCATTATATTATGTCGTGTTTTATTTACCAACAGAAACACCTTAAGTTTTTACTGAGAAAAGAAAGAAAAATAATATCCTCTCAGCTATGCACCTGTATACAATCCAGAAAGATACAGATAGAAGCTTACAAAAGTCTTTGCCAATTTTCTAAGATAAGTTAATATCAGTGGCATATTCAAAAAGGACTCAGTTCTGTTCATTCAAGCCTGTCCTGGAATCATGCAAGTTATGTTAGTAAGCATATATTGTGTCAGAAAAAAGCACTGCTTTATGGTTTTGTTTAATTCAAATGGAAAATAAAAAAACATGGGACAGGATAACTTTATAGCAGATGAAAGAATTGCTGAGGATCCTTTTTATACTTTGGCAAATCCAGATGAGATTTAATATTTCAAAAATGTTCTGTGATATAATTGTTATTACTAACCCTGGAATAATTCTGGGAATCTGCTATTAGTGAATATTAAATCAAAACCTTAAAGCTCAACTCAACTGGCATAGTCTGTCTCCGCAAAGTTGTAATGTGAAGCCTGCAGCTCACAGAGAGTATTTTCTGTAAAAACATCAAGTAAGGATAAGATATTCCTAAAATAGCAACAAGTCCAATGCTGTATATCCATCAAGGAGGAGAACAGTTTATAAAAAGTCATCCCTCATAAGTTCTTTTGCTAGCTATAGTAGCTATAATAAATGAAAAGTTCCTGTGCATTGCCTAAGGCCATTCTGGTTAAGAACTAAGAGCTACATCATCTTAAACAGGAGATACAGTTTTTCTTTATGGAGGTGAGACCTGCGAGCAAGGTTTTTGTTACAGATCAAAAAGGGGTAGTATTTTTTCTGAAGTGGACTATTCAGGGACAAAAGAGCACTACTGAGACAAAGCAATAAGCACAGAGAAGAGACAGTGTACTTGTAAGGAAACTACAATTAAAACATACTGTTGTTGCATCCTACCTTGTACACGATGATAGGAATATCAATGACAATATAGATAAGGTCTCCTAGTGCCAGGCTGGCTATCAGTGCATTCGGGCCATTCCTCATGCACTTGTTCTGGTAAATGATCCTCAGCAGAGTTGCATTCCCAACCATTCCAACGATGAAAATAGCACAAGATACCACTGTGTTAATGTATTTAAAAGTTTCAGCAATCTTAGTCTGCTGGGAGCATTTGACAGTTTGGTTGGACAATGGGGGCTGTCTGGTGGTCAGGAGTATGCTGGATTCGATCCCTGAGAAAGTGGAAAGGTAGCTTCCCAAGTCACTTTGATTGGTAGCATGTCTGTCAGAGCTGTCACTGAGGACCAATCCTGGAACCAGCAGCAGCAAGGAAACTCTTAAACACAAGGCTTCCATCCTGAAGTCCCCAAAGAACAAATTCAGTGAGAGTGGTTTTTTTTCAGTATTTCAGTGAGATACTTCTAACTTCTTCACCTGCAAACAGTAAGCAAAAGCAAAAAAGAAACACAGAATCAATACACCAGGTAGACTAACACACCTTGTTTCTCACTTAGGAAGGGTATTTGAATGTACAGTTTCTACAATGCATATGTATAAACACCTAATTACTGTGCTACTCTAAAATCTAGATTACCCACATTAACTGTCTCACAAAATGCAAACACAAATTCCATAAGCTATTTATAGTTTCTGCAAATTAGATCCTGTAAAACCCTTTTAGTTTGAGACAGATTCTATACATAAATGGAAAACACGTCGTGGATGAAGTCCTGTTTTAAAATACAGTCTTACAATAAAAGTGTACCAGCAAAGGGAGGACTTGCAGACTGCTGAATTATATTTTAGCAAAAATAAGAAGTTATTATTTTTTCTTTGAAAAAGTAAGGTAACAGCACTGCATTAATAATTAAGGTACTAAATTTATTCATTTTCTGAGTATTTTTGATATATTGCAACAATGGGGCTTTATATTATTTTTCTATGACTTTATAATTACCTGGATTTCAAATAGGAGGAAGACCTTCATAGTCTCAGGGTAGACCTCTGACCAGGAAAAGCCCTCAAACTTTATATGTCACTTTATTGTAATAAATATAAGTCTTTGGTTCCTGAATCTCATTGCAACCCATGTTTAGTACCAAGCCACAGCAAAGTTAATTATAAAAATTTAAGCTCTTTAAAGATAAAAAATATTTGGTTTAGTATTCTAAGCAGTAACTTAGTGCATTTCCAGATAGGAAAGAAAGCATCAGAGCATTCTGTCCCAGTAAGTGTGACTGCATATGTGTAACCACCAGAGCTGGCTCCCCGCCACAGGGGGTAGATACTACACCTCCAGTGAAACCAAGGAGGCCACGCTAAAGTTCATTTCCTTGAAGCCTAAGCCTAACGTAGGATTAAGATTATTTTTTTTTTACATGGCTCATATCTGTAAAACAAGACAAAGTACTGCAGTGTTGCCAAAAGAAGAGTTGAAAGTCAAGTATTTATAACTTTCTGATTTCTAGGGACTCACATGAAGGATTGGGAGGATCCTTGTAAATAAATGAATCCTAATTTCATTCCCTTTGGGGCTATTAAGTCAGAGTTTACAGCAAGGAATTTACCAGAGAAAAAATGTGGGAGACAATTTACTGACAGGACTTCTGGACACAGCCACAGTACAAATATTTACTACTATTATCCTCTTCTGTTGTGTGTGGTCTGTAAAAGTGTGTGCATACCTGTATAGGGCAATAAATGAAACGTTAACCTGAGTAGTCCTGTCTGGCATGTAGAGGGTGTCCCTCGCAGACCAGGGCTCTGCGCTCACAGTCTTTTATACTGGTGTATCTGAGATGAGGATCTGACCAACTGGGAGTTCCTGTGCACTTGATTTTAAAGTTTAATATACTAAATAACAAATCCTTCTTTATTAAATGCTGGTTACAATGGCATCTCAGGGCAGTTAGCAGCAATTTGCATTATTTAAGTGCTTGTACTATAGGTTTCTGAATCATACCAGAAATAACAGACATATTTGACTGTAACTTTTCAGACAAGTATAAATACTTTTATTCTTTACTATGACTATGGTTCCCCAATTTACAAATGGAAAAACTGGATCACTAATGATTTAAATGGCTTTCCCAAGTTCATACTTGCCCAAGTAAATGTGATACATCTAGGACAGAACTCACAGCCCTATGCTTCAGTGGTTCTGTTAGTATCCTCCTCATTTAATGACGCTTTCTTGTGAAAATCTGAGAGAGAGAGATCTCATATGAGCATGGCGGTAGAATGGCAGTCATGCAAGAGCAAAATTGCCAGTTACCATCTCTTCCCTCTCCCAGAAGAGACTTTTCCATAAGAAGAAAAAAAAGAGCATTTGTAATGTAATTTCTAAAGATATTTTCTTACACATTCCTGAGAATCCTTCATTCCTCTGCTTTTTCAAAGTATCTATATTGTTACAGAATATAACGTGCAAACTGCCTCATATAAGTAACATATCAGCATCCATAGTAGCTTTTTGTAATAAAATAATCTCACATTCTTCTTCACATGTAATCTGAATACCTGGAGAGCGGGAGGTGGCTGTGTAGATCTGGAGGCCACATGCACGGGCCGTGCCTGTGCTCATACAGCACTGCAGGAGTAGCCGCAGCTGCAGAGAACGGAACTCCTAACTTGCCTGGGGGCTCAAGCCAGAAAAATTCCCATGCCGAGATTCCAATAGCCCAAACTATTGGAAATTAGATTGTTCAAGGTATTAAAGCCGAGCTAAAACCTTAACAGGGATCCCTCTGCCCAAAAGGCAGCTGAGATGTGAACGGGAGCTAATAAACCCAACCGGGGCAGGGAAGGGCTGCAGGAAACACTGCCGACAACACGAATTTTTCCGGGGTGTCTCCCACCCCGGCACAGACAGCGAGCGGCTCTCCTGGGGGTAACTGCCTTCTATTTCTGCTTCTAACACAAAAGAAAACATCCTCCGCTGGTAACGCTATCGAAAGATCAGTTCTAACATGCACTTGGCAAATCACTGCTTACCTCCCCTGCAGCCTGTATAGATCATCTGACACGATCTATCTATTGTTAAACTTTATTTAATCATCGTTATCCCGAGCTCCCATGTGCCTGCCTCTTGTTCTCTTTCCCTCTCTTCCTCTCACACTCACTCACACACACAGAGCTGCACCGTCGGCACCTAATCACTACCCGGAGCGTTATCGAGAAGTGCTGAAAGTGTCCCGCGGCCCCGGGCCGGGCTGTCCTCGGGAGCGGGCAGCGGCTCCGGCCGGCCCCGCCCGCGGCACACCGCGCACTCACTCCCTCACTCACCGCCGGCGGCCGGCCTCCGGCTCATGCTGCGGCTGCTGCTGAGAGTTTCCTCCGAGTGGCTTTTCCTCGGGTTGGTTTACCAGATCCTCTTGCCTTGCGTCTGACTGGGTGGGACTGAAAATCTCCACCTCCGCTAAATCCGTGAAAGAAAGAGACAGACTGAAGAAGTCAGAGCGTCCCCTCTTTTCTGCCCCCTCCCCCAGTTAAAACAAACCTCAAGCCCAAACTGAGCCCCTGCCAACGTTAAACACAAAAGGCTGCCTCCCGGGTACGGGGAACACTCTCTGAGCTCTTTTAACTGTTTCCTCGCTGAAATGGAGCTGAACTACTTTCCTGCGCTCATCTAAGCAACACTACTGTAGCTGCCTCCTAATAGCACATAAGGTTCTCAGAAAGGTTGTGTATCTGATTGAATCAGACGACGTATGAGAGCAGGGAAGAAAATCTCCTTATGAAATATATGGGGTTTCCTTAGGATTTTCCCTGGGTTTGGCCAGGATTATAATATGTTTCCAAGACAATCAGTGGAACTGGACGTGTAAGAGTTTCAAAAATGCTGGATCTGCAAAGAGTGACTGTTCATAGGTGAAATTTTCTGTGGTCCATCCAGAACACACCTTGCTAATACCTTTTAGTTTTCAAGACCAAAAATGCATTTACAAAGATAATAAAAGTGTAGCATTTTCTGGCATTCTAAATACTGTTCTTCTGTCAAGGTTGTGGTACAAAAAACCTTGTGCAGAAGAAGTGAGAAGTTCTCTTATAGCTAATAATCTTTTCTCATGATGAAAAAATACCAGTATATCGGGGCAGCAGCTTGTAGTGGAAACAGTTTCAAAATCCCTTCATGCTAGCAAGCTCAAGAAATTCCGAGTCCCTTGTTGAAATATTTCAGGATCCTCATTTCATGGCAAGATTCTGTCTGGCTGTACACATAAATAATTTTCTAAACATATATGAGTTTCTTTTGAATACAAAAAAAACCCAGTCTTTCTAAATATGATATAAAAATATGTGGTCCTAAAAGAATAAGAACAGACTGAAAAGAACAATAGAAAATGTGATGCTTGTGGGCTGTGGAATTAAAATATCTGGCACTAAATCATGTAAGAAATTGTTTTGAACGATATGTTTCTGCAGACATTCTTTTAAATCATCTGATAAACTTTGAACAGGAAAGACCAGCACTTGGATCAACTGGAATAGCAATGCTTCATTTCTTCTAGGAAGTCATATCAGTTAAATGATGTGTCAAAACACAAGATCTTTGAAGGAACATAAGTGTTCAGGCTGAGAATCACAAGAAGCCTACTGTTTGTAAATCAGGTAGAAAAGTTTAATCCAAAATCTCAAGTTGCCCTGAAGTTGAATAAATGCTGATAAGCCATTAAATTTGAAACTCTTTACGGTTTGGTCATAGATGCGTAGTATTAGTGATTTGCTTTGTCAAGAATCATCTGTATGATAACTTGTTGGAAAACTATTGAAAAGCTAGGAGTATACTTAAAAATCATGTGCACTTTATGGAGTGCTTTATCAAATGCAATTCTTAAATCTCTTCTATGTTCTCTAAACATTCTCAACACCCTATTCCTTTTCTTGGATCATTTGACCTTTATGTCTAAACAAATAGATTTGTTAAAAAAAAAAAGATATTTTTATTTCTGATCTCATTCAAACACAACTTTTTCCTTCCAATTCATAATTCCATTCATTTGGAAGGTTGACATCATATATTCAGACACTGCCATGCATAACCATATTTACTATTAAATGAAATAATCAAATTTACTAATGCTGTTAAAGATCTATTTCAAAAAGAGTGCTCTTTATTACCATTGTGAATGCTTTGATTATTACCAACCCACATAAGTAGTATTAATTATTAGAAATTACTGAATTGCTCAGTTATGTGTTCTTTTATTACTGTTGTGGCTTACTTATTAATTGGACCTTTGTTCTGTCTTTAATCTTGTCAGGTGTCTAAAACTGATTGGAATTTTTGTCTTAAACTAAGTTCATTTCAAAAGTTATATTTAATTGTTCCTGCTAGATTTTCTTTACTGTGTTCAGGAAAGTAACATGGAAAAGGGAGTTATCATATACAAATTATCTGAAAACTGCAGCTGCAAATGCAGTTGAGCTCAGCCACTTAGGAAAATGACAAAATACAGTTCTTTACACTGAGACATTTTCAGCTACTAGAGACACCTTCACCATCATTGTACAATTGCTATCCCCTGCATGCATTCTTTTATGGAATTCTTTAACTGAGGACTCTCTCTTCCACAATCAGCACAGTGAAAGTGTTTCCTCTGACCTCTGCCGTTTTGTGTCTGCAATAAATGACTTAGCTTGTCTTGCACAACTTCAAAGATTCAGAGTAAGGGAAACATATTAGCCTCATTACAAAATAACTCATTATACTTCAGTTTTAAGGATATCTGAGTTTTGCAGCTAGAGCTACGTGTCAAGAAGATTCTCAACATTTTGTAAAGCTATTAATTTTCCTAAAGACTTCAGGTATTAGAAAGGAATACTTTATTGCAAGTGTTACCAGCATAATGAAATGAAAGCTGCAGTGTCTTTTATATAACCATCTCGGAGGCAATAAAAGAGGATTTTTAGTTATGTTTGGAGGACTTAATTTTGTTTGATTGTTTAGAGAGCGTATATCCTGTTAAGCCACTTATCTCCTCAGATTTAGTATGAGATATATTCATTAGCTCATGGAGTCCTAAATCCCCTTCCTGAGATTCAAAAGATAAAAATCAAAACCAGCTATTGCCTGTTATTGGCATTTTCATAAGCAGTCAGTTAATGTGTTTAGAATCTGTAGCATTTTCAGAAAATCAGAAGAGTTATTCATGGCAAAGTAAATATTATTGTGCTTTCTTCCACTTGATTTCTGATATAATTTTTGTTCCCTCATGAAACAGTACAAGATATTATGTTAGGTGCCACCTGGATAATTTGGAAAAATGAACCTAGATACTTTGGTTAAAATACTGGGTAACTGTTTCACTTTGAATTCAATATGTAGATCTAGTGATTATTTTTTGTTTGTATTTTTGAAATGAAAAGAAACTCGGCAAATCCAAAACTTGTCATAGAAACGTGCCAGTTTGAAAAATATTTGGTGGGCAGGTTTCTCAACTTTTACTAACGCTGGTTCAGTCAGAACTTGCACCTAATTGAATAAAAAAAGAAGAAGCCAAACCATAGAGAGTGTTTCTATTTTGTGTAGATTTTCTCTTCTTTGACAGGAGATGCACTTAGGCAGCAGCTTTAGAATAATTCATTCATAATTTCATTCAGAAGATGAAGATTCATTGAAACTCAGGGCCCATTATTTCCAGTTATCACTGGACTGTTTATTTGCTTCTATTACATAAAATTTATGTTTCCCAGTAGCTGCTTTATTGAAATTTTAACTCTAGTCATGGCATATCTATAACTCTCTTTATATGCTTAGCACAAATAAATCCTCTTTCTGGCAAGAGTATCTTGCTCCTCCCTCCTTCCTTCCTCTTCTCCTTTCCTTCTTCCATCTCTTTTCCCCTTTCTTTGTCTCTCTTTTCTTTCCTCCATGTTAGTACAATTTTTTTGGCAATTTACAATATGAATTTACAATTCCAAGAGAACTATAGGGAGAATACTTTTATATTAGTTTATTCTATTAATTAGAAAGGTATTTATATTAGAACCACTGAAATATTCCTGGTGGAAGGCAATAAAGAAGGTGGAACTATATTCTTCTCACTGGTAACAGGACAGGAGGCAATGGGCACAAACTGAAATACAAGAAATTCATTTTAAGCATAAGAAAAAGTATTTTTATTGTAAGGATGATCAAACACTGGAACAGGTTGCCCAGAGAGGTTGGAGAGTCTCCATTTTTGGAGATATTCAAAACCCAACTGGACATAGTTCTGAGCAACCTGCTTCAGGTGACCCTCCTCTGAGCAGGGGGATGGATGATCTCCAGACATCCCTTCCAACCTCAACAGCTCTGCAGTTCTGGGATTCTGCGATTCAGATGAAACTTCCATTATGTCAAGAGTATTTTGACTTCAGCTTTAGCATTACAGTGTTCAAAATACTTTGAGTTATGCTGCTTCTATTGGAAAATGATATGGTGTTGAATTGAGCATGAACTACACCAAAAAGAGTAGTTGTAAAACACTATTCTGTGCCAAGCCGGATATTATCCAAAAGAATAGTGAGTGATGTTTATTGCCATATTTAGCAAAGAGTGTCTTTTTTAACTGGTAGCTCTGTAGAGAATTTTTTTTTCTTCTTCTCTTCTGAAACTAAGACAGCAAAGTGATTGACTATAAGAGAGCATTTGGGGATCTTCAGCTGTTCTCATTCTTCATCCCCATTGTTTCAGGCAACCCTACAACTAGCTGTGAGCTAAGGGAGCCGAGGGAACCTGCTCCAAAGAAAACAGTCCTTAATGGTAATAGATTAAAAAAAAAAATTACACAAACCCTTAAAAATGCAATTAAAAGGTATAAATAAAAACCAGTGAAATCAAGATATGTCAGTGAAGATGCCTGTTACATAATTGTACAATGGCTGAAATGATGCAATGAGGGATTATATCCATACTAGAGAAAAAAATAGAAGAAGGAAGAACAGTTTAAAGGCAAATTTAAATTTGATTTAAAGAACACTAAGAGGAAGAGACTATGTTAAATTAGAAAATCTTTCATAACTAACTTTCCTTCACAAAAGTGAGTTTCGATCTGCATTTGCAGATGGGAACCTGTGCAGAGCATATTCTGTGATAGGGGAATGCTATTCTGCTGCCAGAGACTTCTTCTATTATCTTAAGCACTAATAGAATTATCTAGATAAGATAGTGAAGTATTAGAATGCCATTTTATCTTCATCTAAATAAGGTTAAAATTATTTCTATTGGCTGCTCTGCCATTAAGCTCTTTTTCATGGAAAACCCTGACTCATCTCACTTATTTCTAATGTTTCCAAGTTATCTAATTTTTTGTTAACCTAACTAAAGCTAAGTTGAAATAAGCTGCTTGTACATTTACTTTGATACAGTAAACTCCTGTTCTTATATTATTCAATGTCTAATGATTGGCATATACTGTTCCACATATTATCTCACAGTAAGTGATACAGTTAGGCCTTTTTACAGACTTATCATTAAGCGATAGATCTAGAAACTTTTGCATGTTTTTATAGATGTAAGGAATGCTCTGCAACTCAATTTTAGGATAAAGACTTTTCAAACTATCAAGGTTTCTGGAAAAAGTTGCAGCATTTGTTTCTTTATTGGAAATCACACCTTTATGTAGCTGGGATAGCATTAAGCCAGTGTAAATAGAAAAAACTAGGATTGTAAAACTTGAGAAAGATGAAGCAGACAGCTCTTTAGATTTTGGTGATAGAAGTCTTCCAACCATCCAAGCATGATCCTTCTATTTTTATGTTTATACATGTGGAGTATTCTGTTTGTTTGTTTGAACAGCACAGCTGGCTCTGTCCCATGTTTAGAGGGGCTGGGTTAAGATCTGATTGGATTGATGGATATAGGAATGGGATGATGTGCTGTCATGTGTTGTCGTGGCCTTTGTATAAGGGATATGGGCACAAAAATTGTGATACTTGTAACTGGTTAAAGGAAGTAGCAGTGGTCTTTGTTAAGGAAGTTACCTTTATTACCCTGCTGTGACATGGACTTCCATTGCAATGACTTGCAGCCTCTTTCACATAGCTGAGAACAAACAAGCATGAATGTTATTATGTCAAGAGACAAATGAAAGTCCTTATGCTAAGGCCTCAAGTTAGTTCCTTGCAGTTGTTCCTAAACATGTGTTTTGTGGGGTTTTTTTACTTCATTCAGTACAGAAATATCAGTATTCTCATGAAAAAAAACCCAGGATCATACAAAACTTTTTTATGAGGCCAAATCCAGCATTTTCTGAATGGCTGATATAAAACTACCATAATCCAGGAATTTCTTAACACTCATATACAGATCCACAAGGAATAATAACATATTGATGTTAAGGACTTATTTTGAAATCCCACATTTGGATCAGACACATAATTCAGAGTTGTATTTTGGGTGTTTACCATAAAAATACCACAGACTGATTCAACAGAATCCAATATCACAAAAATCTCTCTTGCAATAAAAGTGCCAGGGGACCCGTTTTATCATTGGGAATTGTTCTGTGTCTCTTAAAGTTAGACGCTGTGTGGAAGAAGTGCTTTTACGGGTACTTGGCTGTGTTAATACAGTTCAGTGATACTAAGTCTTAAAATTGTCGAGAAATCTGAACTTGTTTTGAGGATTCAGAGGGTTAGGAACCAGCCAACCCGTTGTTAAAATATACAGGCATATTAATACTGTATGTGTATTATTTAAAAAAAAAAATTATTCTTGTCACAGACAGTACAGTCAGATTTTTCAGAATGTGAAATGAAAATTGGCAAGAATTTTTTTTGCCAGTCTCCCTTTCCTGTCTGATATTCCACTACAGTTATAAGGACTTTAATTTTATAATACTGGATTTTTGTCTTATTAAAATCCAGTGTGATAAGAACATAACATACACAAGAAAGTCCTACAGCAAGTTCTTTGTATCAAGCTGTAACAGAAGACTATTATGTTTGTATAGATAAAAAACTTAAAATTTGAGACCTATGCAATTCCTGGGCACAGTAGGGTAAATAATGACGTTAGCTTTCTGTGATAATTCTTATGAATATAGCCAAAAGTAAACTATTGTTAGTAATTAAATAATAATATGTATTTTAGGTAACAAGAACCAGTTCGGTTTTTAAACTTTTAACTACTATTTATCCTAGTCACAAACTTTCATCAGCTCTTAATTGATTTAAAGTGCTATTCAATTTAACTATTCAGGAAGTAGGTTAAAAATACAACGAAGAAATTCATGCAAATATAAGTTTATGTGAGTTAATAATTTGCATCATACTTTCCTAGGTAAGCACATCTGGAAAAATGCTTTCCACTTCCTTATGAATGTAAAACTCAGTTTTCTAATCTATAAGTAAATGGTATAATGCTAAATCTTAACTAGGACAGATTTAAGATAGATGAAAGATTTTGCAAGATGAAAGCTCTGTAGATATTCAGAATAGTGTATTATGAATATACTAAAAAACATGCATATCATTGTGAAACAGCTGCTGTAAACATTCATATCAATACTGTGATCTGATGTTATTTACTTCAGACCCACCGAAATCAAAGAAATGTTGTGGGACTCTTACACCGCTGTTAGATCAGATTCTCAGGTTGCATAAGTGAGTGTAAATCTCTTGATGGAAATGCAAATCCATTTATTTGAATTGTCAGGGAGTGATCTTAAATGATGTAATTATTTCCAGCTCATATTAATATACTTCTTAGGGAACCATGCCATCAGGTACATGTATCTCAATACATATCTGAAACTGGACAGTTGCTGCAGTTTTCTGCAAAAGTTATTTCTGCAAAAGTTATTTCTGTTTGTTCAGATTTTGATCCATTTTCATAACTTTTTTTTTTAGTATTTCCTGACTTTTTAATTGGTATTAATTCACTAGTGGCTATAATAATCTAGATCAGTAAATTTGCCATAAGTGTTGAAAAACAGCTGAAAATCAAATTTTGATTCTGAAATAATCTGTAATCTGAAACATTCTTAATGGAAATTAACAGCTTTAAACTCAAATAATAAACCTATGTATTGACGCTGTGAATGAGCTTCACTCAAAGCTCAATTTTTTAATAATTACAAATAATGTAATTATATTGTTCACATGAAGTTTAGAATAAAAGATTAAGTTATTTTTTTAAATTTAAACAAGTTATTTATACAGCAATAGGAAGATCAAACGAGTGGGCAAAGCGGGATTCTTGTATATTAAATAGTTCAGCTGTTTGGTATACACTCCTAGCAAAATATCTGGATCAAAGCATCAGCAACTGCCTGTGATTGATTTACAATATACGAGTAGATATCTCCTGGGGATTTTTTTTTCAGTTGGTGCTATTTCAATCTCATCTGTACCATTACTTTGAAAATAATGGCCAAGAACAATAGAAGCTTTACAAGAATTGTGAACAATATGGGATAGAAATGCTTTTTGGATTTAGATTTAGAATACCGTAATGGTCCAGCAAAACACAAGATGGACTAAAAAGCTGCTTCCATCTTATTTAAAACCTATACTTTACACCTTAGGCTGAACTTTATTTGGCTCAGGATCTGTGTGCTGACCTTTCCTCTTCAATTTATGTTAAAAAGTGAAGAAATGGGGAAAGTCGTACCAAAATCCTCAATATTATTTTCTGAAATTTTGTAATATACTGAAATACTTGGGAGAGTTGCTTGGGAAGAACTTCTGCTGAGATATTTTGGTCTCTGCAAACTTTTTCAGTAGAAGTTAATAAACAAATCTATTAAAACTGTCCTGCCTATGAGGAATTTTTGTTAGCTCCACTAACTGCACCTTTATTCCTAGATAAATGTCCTCACATTAAAGAAATTTACCCACCTTTGCAGTTCTTTGAATACACATGCCTGTACATATATATCAGATACAGAACACTAGAAGTTCTTGTTTACTCTCCGAATTCATATGTGCAAAAGAGTCTTTCAAGTTATGCAGAAGTAGGAAAAAAGTCTGTAAGATTTTAGCTGCTAGCATTTGGCAAGACTAAAGGGAAATGAAACAAACAGATGTCCTATAAGCTGTCAAGACCTAATAAGTCTGGTATTAATAGACATGTCTGGGCCAAGTCGTCTCCAGAGATAGTAACAATAATTGTTGCCTCCAGATAGTCACATGCAATTTTCTAAAGGGTTCAAATTCTCAGTTGTTGTGTCTTTAAAATTTTTTAATTAATCATTACTTATTCTAATGCTGTCTGTAGATTTAAGTACCCACCCCTAATGAGGAGTCTCAACATGAAAAAAAATTTAAGGGTTTTTTTAGTGGTGAATAGGAACTGATAGTTTAATTCCTTCTGCCCTGGAGGGTTGGTATGAGTTGGTATATTAAGAAATGCTAGTTTGAACAGATATGTTTGGCACCTTATATCAAAATGATGTGAGTCCGATTCAGGCTGTTTCCTTGTATAAGGTTGTTCTATAGTAGTACACCTTGCCCTTCCTTGTCACCTGGTGGTTCTGTCAACTATCACTATACTTGACTGAGCATCTCAGGTGCTCAGGAAGGTGGATGAATAATACTTTCAGAGACAGTCTCCTTTTCACTTAGAGCTTGGGATATGCAATTATATTAACTAATATTTTTTTATTTCTTCCAGTAGACCTTACTTAACTCTTACTTAACCACTGTCAAACCATTCATGTGAAAACCCATCGTGAAAAACCATAGTGGGGGGACTTAAGCTTCTTATAGAAATCAAAACACTCCTTTATGGAAAGCATGCTTGGAACAATTGCAAACCCAGGTAAACAGAGGGAGCGACATCGAGCAATACTGTGTTCTAATATTTACGCTTGCTGAGGTTAACACCATTTGGCTTGATAAACAAGTCATCACATCAGTCAGTCACCATCTTGGGAAGGATCTTCTTCAAAGAAGGCGACTCGAACTTTCTTATTCTCTAATTTGCTTATGCATAATTATGTTTATAATGCTTTCCTTACTTTATTTGGTTCTATACGCTACCATGACTTTCTATTTCTATTCTACAGGCTAGACACTAGCTTTTAAGATGAGTACTTAAGTATATATCGCTTTATCCTCTTTGCTAAGGTATTGCTGCAAAAGGTACCATTGTAGTGTGTTATTGTTTGCTTTGATGAAATCTGTGCTTCTTAGAGGTCATGCACTTCTGAAAAATGTTATGTTACTGTATTCCTTACAGACAGTCCTTGTGACTTATTTTCAGTATCTTATTTAAGTCGCCTTTTTCTGTAGGACTATAGTTATTGCTAAGGCTTTAAGCTTCATTGTTCCTGATAGAGTTTCAGAAGACTAAATTCTTAAGATTCACTTTGAATAATGAAGAGCTGAGATAGATCCAAAATTCTAATGAAAGCCACAGTTCTGTTTGGAAGACAACACATATCATTATATGCGTGCATTTATCGGAAGGGTTGGGGGTCCTTTGACATTTTCATTATTTATACACACATGATAAACTGTACTCAGAGAAATAGTCATAAGCTGTGTTTATCCTGGAAAGCACTCAAAAGACTGAATTGTCAGTTTTACCAGAACTTTCATGAAACATTTACATTTTCAGTTGTACCTGGTATCTATTTATCTCCTCTGTGTACTCACAAACATCCAGAAGAATTAAAACTATCAATATTTTTTTAAAATATACACTTTGTATGTAACATTACTGTAGATACATATGAAATTCTCAGTGGCAGTGCTGTGGCTGTTTTTCAAGAAAGAAAATATTTTAGGGTTTTTTTCTTTTAAAATGGTTGAGTCAAATGTTTCAACCACTTAATAAAAACAAGCTGGTATTAAGCTTTTAAAATGAGACACAAAATGGCTGGCACTAGAAAAAATATCTTTGCACAGAAACTGGAACATTTCTGCAAGCTTGTGGTATTCTTTTGGATTTTCAGTAGGAGGAACTGGTCTACAAAATCTGCTCTCTGATGGCTTTGAAGTAAAATAGCTCTTTCTCTCCTAGTTCAAAATAGGCTACAAACAGACATCTTCTGAATTTTATTGTCCACATGTAAGATGGTGCTACCCATCTATTGCTTGTTACAAATCAGAAACTAAAGATATCCCTCACCTAAACCTGTCTTAGGAGAAGAAATATTCTATGTATTTAAATTCACCTCAGGTCAAGCCAACCTGATAATAGTACCCACCTGCACTTCTGCATTAAACTAGGGCACCTGGGTTGGTCTGAAGCAAAGGAAGGGATACTTGGGTAGGCTCCTGCGCCAGGGGAAAGTTCTCAGGAACAAACAGGTAAGGGTGGAGTGGGCCTCAAATACATAATTTCTTGCAAAGTAGGTATCAGTTTGTGGCTGTAATTCTAGGAGTATTATGGAAGTTTTTGATGTTTTCTATGTAAAAACTGCAGAGTACTTCTGATTTGGTAAGTAGCTGATATTATTAGCTAGTGTATGCTGGCTGTTGCTATAGCTTAAGCTTTATAGAAAGGAAAAAAATTGAAATGTTTTAGGTAAACATTTCCAGCTTCTTGTTTTGCATGGTTTGATATATTTTTTTTCACATTTTTCTTTCTTATTCCTTTGTTGGAGTATTGTTCTGATTAGCCCGAAGTCTAAACAATGTGTACTTTGCTGAAGTGTATGTGTATGTGCTAGGAGTTCTTAGTGTGGCCACGGGCATTGGAATGAACTAGGTGAAAAAGTTCTTCAACTATGGAAGACTTCTAAGCAGAGGGAGGTTTAGCTCTTCCATGTGCTTATTTTTTCTGTTGTTACTTCTATTTGTTATATGTTATGCTATTATGCTCTTTTTGCTTTTTAGATTTTTTCTTAATTGCTTCAGTATATTTTCTGAATAGACACTGAAGTAGAATCACTGATTCATGCCCAATTAACATGCCTAACTTTCAGCTGTTAACTCTGACTGTAAAGTACCATATCTATTTTATTTATTGCTGCAGGATATGTGACACTATTGAGAAGCAAGTTTTGTTCAGAGTGTGTTTCTTGAAAGGAACACACTATTTGCTTGGCCAAAGTCCATTTGGTAGAAAACTATGCAACAAATGGAAAAAAATTATCCCAAATCATATAGATAGCTTCTAAAAACAACTTCAGAAATTGTAGGTTTAAAGTCTGCCTAGAGTAAACTGTCTAAATGGCTTGAATAACTACTGGGAAGCAAAGAGATAATTTTTTGCCCTTTGCATGTGTATTTTACAAAGTAAAACCTATTATGAATCAGATTGGAAAGATTTTTCTGTTTCCACTGACCTATGCCAGAATCCAATTATAGAACACATCACAGTAATGGCAATAAATAATAGTTGTAAGAAGGGAACGGGAAGGCATACTACAATTTGTTGTTGCCAAATAAGACCCTTTAATAAGAAGTCTGCTTATTCTCTTTAAAATGGCATTTCAAAGGTTTTCTTCCCCATTTGCAACTTAAGAATTGGTATACTTCCAGCATTTTGATGCATCTGAAAATTAACTAAACAAAGCATATTTTTAAAACTTTAATAGCTTACTCCTCCTCTGAATAAAATATCTGAAGTATATAAGGAATGAAATCCTGACCACTTTGAAGTCACTTGGAAAATTCTCTTTGTCAGTGAAGCTAGGATTTCACCCCAAGTGACTCAAATCATACACGATTCTAATTTGTATTTTGGAGACCAATCTTTTTGTGGAGGAAAGATTGCCATTTTACATTATTATCCTGCTTCAAACTTTTAAATAAATTCCAATGGGGATCTTGCTCAAACTCGTTAAAGAACAGATTGTTGTCTTCAGCTTCTCTACCTAGTCACAGAGACCAGAGAGCCGATATGGAGTTTTGAAATTTTCACACTGAAAAAGGGAAGACCAGAGAAGGGTCTTTATTGACAATCTAAGTTTCGACTACTCCAGTAAAGCACTTGTGGTTTATATATACACCCTTAGATTAGCAGTTTGCCTCTTGTAAATTTTATACTTTTGTTCTTGTCTGTCACAGAAAGGTAACTAGCACAGTATGCAATCTATAAGAAATAAATTTCCTAATGCAAAAAAAGCAAAAATGGTGTGTTACTAACATTTCTTGGAGCCAGAAATGTAACTATGGAATGATTAAATTTGGCCTACAAATACAACCCCCAAACTTCAGGCAGTTATAAAGCCATTCTGCCTTTGGTAGTACTGGTTTGTATGCTAGTTTTGTCATTCCTGGTAGGAGTTATAGAATCATAGAATGGTTTGGGTTGGAAGGGACCTTAGAGATCATCAAGTTCCAACCCCCCTGCCATGGGCAGGGACACTTCCCACTAGCCCAGGTTGCTCAAAGCCTCATCCAGCCTGGCCTTGAACCCCTCCAGGGATGGGGCATCCACAACTTCCCTGGGCAACCTGTTCCAGTGCCTCACCACCCTCATAGTGAAAAATTTCTTCCTGATATCTAGTCTAAATCTACCCTCTTTCAACTTATATGCATTACCCCTTGTCCTCTCACTGCACTCCCTGATGCAGAGTGCCTCCCCATCTCTCCTGTAGCCCCCTTTCAGCACTGGAAGCTGCTCTAAGGTCTCCTCGGAGCCTTCTCTTCTCCGGGCTGAACAACCCCAACTCTTTCAGCCTGTCCTCATAGGGGAGGTGCTCCAGCCCTCTGATTAATTTTGTGGCTCTCCTCTGGACTCTCTCCGACAGGTCCATGTCTTTTTTACATTGGGGGCCCCACATCTGAACACAGTACTCCAGGTGTGGTCTCAAGAGAGCAGAGTAGAGGGGGAGAATCACCTCCTTTGACCTGCTACTAATGCTGAGTTATCAGATAATTTTCTTTTACTAACATCAGTCAGTCCTAGGTGTCTGATTATATAAAAAAAAATAGGTAAAGGTAACTGAATGTATATGGAGAGATGACAGAAAAATGGAAAAAATTGTAGGAGTGCCTGCATGTGAGTAGCATCACTTGTGTAAGCATTGTCATTGCGAGATTATGTTCAGGCTTCTGAGATGCTGGACTCGCATGCTACTTTTAACAGAACTGGCCTAGGAAAGAAACTGTTGTCCAGAATTGTGTATGTTGTAATTCTTTTGTTGCTCCACCTCTTTGTTAAGTCTTGTGATATCCTATGGCTTTTCTGGCTAACCTATAGTAAGGACTTAAACAATGTCTATGCCTCTTTCTTGCTGTTTCTTACTCTTTAATGCTCCTATTACACCTCAAATAACAGTCTTAATGCGTGCCTCCCATCTGCAATCAGAACGCACAGACTATACCTGAACCTTGCTGCTAATTTTTCTGAATAGCTGATTGTGATTAGAATGATTTCAGACTAACGGGAAACTTCGAATTTTGGTCTGTTCAGAGTTTTCCTAAACTGTGGTAGGTGTACAACTGGTGATCCACAAACTAATTCTAAGTGATCCAGTTGCCACCTGCCTTTGTAGCAATGAGTCTAAGTGTAGGATGAAATGACCTGTTCTGGATTGCGATGTTAGGCTTGGAAATGCAACATATCAAAGCAAGGGGACATGATGAAGCCCGTAAGCAGCAATATACATTCCCATTCCCACCTGATGTGCTGCTTCATTGGCTCATGCTGCTATTGTGGAACTTCTGATGAACTGCATTAGAACTGCTTCTCGTAAATAAACTGTTAGATGGAATGTAATGGGGAAGCTACCACACACATCCTGAATAAAACAGCTCCATAGCTCATGGAGATAAGCTTTTCTTTCTCTCCTGGGAAGAGTGGAATTTACCTCATATTATTTACATCTTTACATTATTGACAATAGGCAATGTGTGCCGTCAGCAAAGCCTCTGCTTTGTACTAAACATAATGAGCTGTTCTGCTCAGTGTGCTTGGAGCTGAGTTTGACCTGTAGGATATTTTCATTGCACTTCACAGGTTTTTTTGCACCTGTATTGGGGAAGTATGTTATGTGCAGCGTATTGGAGAAAAAAAATGCAGTGTAAATTTTGAGCAAACTTTTCCTTTATTGTTGTTGATATCAATGAGACCAACCCAGACTATTTGGTCTAACTGCTCTATGCCCTGATTAGCTGATACTATCTTGCATCCAAGAAGAGGATTGCTTTTTCCCTGGAGTGTTTTGAAGTGTTACTTTACTGTATTAGTTATAATGTGTAATGATTATCTCCCTGCATATACCTCATATGTGCAAAGTTTTCCTAACTGGAATTAAAAAAAAAAAGGAATTTTCCTATATACCATGAAAACAGTATCAAGTAAAGCCAGTTTGAACCCATGATTGGAAAGTTTTCAAAGGTCTAGATGGATATTTCCAGTTAGTCCCGTGTGTAGTGGCATTGCTTTAGATGCAGAGATAAGATGGTACTGTGTGACTTGTAAGAAAAATTCGTAGCGGTGACATCAGATCACAAAACTCTGCCTTTCCAGGACACATCCCTTTTTTAACCTGGTGAATTCCACTGATTTTGATTAAATTTGTTTGCTTTTGCAGATATGGTCACAATTCTGTCGACATTAATAGACTTACTGTAAATATTCACAGGGATAGCACAAGGGAGATTCTGTTTTGGTCCCTTTCTTACAAAAATAGGTGAGTCTGCCCTTAAAGACCCTGTTCTTACTGTTACCAGACAGATTCCAGTTCTGCAAAAGGTTTAGCAGCAGTTGTGCATGTTTTGGGTATACCAACACTGAAATACACTGAGTGGATCAAGCTGAAATGTAGCATTCATAGTCTGAAAACATGGGAAGCCGTTTTAGAGTGATCCGAACTTTCATTTAAGTTTTAAACTTGAAACATAAGGTGATCTTACTGAAAGTCTGCGAAGAAAACAGTAAAAAGGAAACCTTTACCAGAACCAAGGCTGATTGACGAGTTTCTTAATGCTTCTGTGTTTTGAAATTATAAAGGTAATCAAAGGGGAAATGATGTCTGCAGAGAACACACAAGGATTCTGTGTTCAGGTTTTACATTAATTGTTACGTGTCAAACTTTATGATTCTGTTGGCAGTAAGTTTGATGCTTCTCCAAAACATGCCTGCTTCTGAGATGAATCATTTCTTCTGAGAGGTGTCATTTGGTGCTTTACAAGAATTTATCAGTGGTCTTTCTTGAAACCAGTTAGGTTTCTTGCTCTTCCTACTTCCTAATGAAAGGATGTTGCAAAATATCCTCTTCCAATTTTTGGCCTGAATTGACTTAGGGTTTCATTGAACGTAATTGCTCTTATGCTAACATTTTATTTAATGTAGGTCATTTTTCTTTCTCAGTGTTGTTTAGAAAGAGAAATTATTTCTCTTGCAGACTTTATTTTGCTTGGCTAGCAAACTAGGTTGCCTTAGATGTCTTTCTTTCAATAGGTTGAAGGGGAACCTATCATTCTTCCTTTACCTGTTTCTGCCCAACTGATTCTTTCCTGACTGTGAGTAATGGAAACTCTGGACAGGATTTTCTGTTGTAAACCAGGACAGCTAGAAATGACCCAAAAAAAAAAAAAAAGCTATCAGTATTTAGTCAACGTTTGACAAGAAATCATAAGTGTGACTTGTTAGTCTCTGTATTTAAAGGTTATGTGTTCTCCTTTGAGATGCTCTCTGTGGTGGCATAGCTAAGGTCCTGATTTGTGTGGTCAGGGAAAGTGTCTTCACAACACTTAAATATAAGCAATGAATGCATAGAGGTTTTCGGCTTTCATCCCACCTAATTGATGCACCTAAGCTAGAAGGATCATCTGTCTAGGATCTTTGCTAGTCACTGAGGAGAGAGATCTCCTTTCATCTACTGTAAAGGTAAATCATCCTCCTAACGTAGGCCCATAAATGGGATGATATGAATACCCTCCTTTCTGCCTTCAGCCATCTTTATTAACATGTTCTTACTTTGTATAAGAATTTATTTGTTCAGTGTCCAACTTGGTGTGAAAAGGCATTTTGCTAGGTGTGTCTGCTAACTCATAAAAAGTCCTGATCCTAGCTCCAAAAAACTGAGAGCCTTTAAGGACTGGGAAAGAGGGTTGCAAAATGTTACATGCATGATGTTGTCTACTTTTGGGTACTGGCAGTTTTAGAAGTGCCTCAGGCTTGCTGTGGTTAGGGAGCTGACCTTTAGAGTCCTTGGGATCATGTAGCTGGAATTAGGCATGTGCAGCTATTAATAAAATTATGTGCACAGATGAATGTTTACCAGGTCTTAGCTTCTGAGAATATTCTTTGTATAGATTCCATGGTTGGACTGCATCCTGATCAGAGACTGAGAGTTCTAGAGAGAAGTCTGAATATAGTGAAATTGGAAATAGTTGATCCAATTAACAGTACTGTCTTTCTTGTGTGGTGTGCTTTGTTTTTTGTTTGTTTGCTGTTTGTTTTTTTTTCAGAAACAGACTTGTATATGTGCATTAGAGGTTTTATTAGCAGTAAACTTGCATCTCTCTATGCAAAACCTCTAGTTTTTTTTACTTTTCTACTCCTCATGCAGTATTTTAATAATGTATGATTTTCACTTTCTGCCTGTCATCTCACCGTTCTTAATTCATTGAGAAGTTCCTTTGTCTTTAATATTTGGACCATCAAAGAGGGTCTTCTTCAAAATGTTGAATTCCTAAACAAAATAGGTACTTGTGTATCCACTTCTGTGCACAGATTTTCACAGAATTACTGAATCACAGAATGGTTGAGGTTGAAGGGCAACTCTGGAGGTCATCTGGTCCAACCCTCTGTTCAAGCAGGGCTGGTTGCTCAGAACTGTGTCCAGACAGTCATAGGTTGTGTGTCAGGGGTGTTTCCTGACAATGAATAGCATCTATATTTCCAACTGTATTTGTTGCAAATAGTGCTTGGAACTTTAAACAGCAGCTTATTATTGGAAAAACTTTGTATTTTGAATCTTTAAGTGTCTGAAAGAACCACATAACTACATTTGAGAATACTAACAATATCTCATTGTCACTTATTTACTAGATTTTAGTTTATTGGATCTAGAATAAAGGTGTTTGAAGTATTCAACTTTCAAAGACAAGCTGAAAAAATTAGAAAAAACCAGCTGGAAATACTTCTTAAGAAATCAGTTCCATCTTTATACCAACACTATAGTTTCTGTAAGATGCCTGCAGCTGAAGTTTATACAACTGCAATAACTTAGATCCTGACATTTTCTTCAGGAATCAGCCCACAGCTGGCTGGAGGCTGGCCCATGGAAACATTCCAGTTCCAGGACATCCTTTTGCTGTCACAGCACTGTTAACAAATGCTTCATGAATTCTCTGAAAAGGGGACACAGCAAAGAAATCAAGCGGTAGCTATGCTGTTTATAGCAGTAATAATAAAAATAAGAAGGGACATTGTCAATTTTGTATTGATTCCCTCTGTGGCTTCTTTTTCCAGAGAAATATGTGAGTAAAAGTTGCAAATAGAAAACAAAGTTTTGTGAACTCAAATTGATGTATGTCCCTAAGGTCGTATTCTTTCTCACTTGGGCAGTTTTAAATTTGGTGACCAAAATGTACTTAACTGATGTTGTATGTAAGCCTGAGGGAAAGCCAGGGTATGCTTGTCCAGAGAGTTGCCTGGTAACATGAACAAAGCTTACCAGTAAAAAGATTGGCTTTCTCTGTGCTCCGTGCTTTGTTCACAGCTTATCTAGAGTTGAGTGTGCTTGAAAGAGAGTTGGGCTTTATGTATATCTCTCCCTGCGAAGTCTCAGTTATTCTAGTTCACCCACAGTAGCTTTGAGCAGTAAAACCTTTGTTGGAGCCTTCAATATAAGCATCCCAAAGTGAATCGATGTGCAAACTACCCACTTTCTGGCTATGTAATTGTTGCTTTCCCTGTATATAAAATTTAGTTGGAAGCTAGCTTAATGCATATCCTTCTGAAATTAAATGGGTTCTAGTCACTGACATAAACTTTGGATGATGCTGTATTGTTTTCTACCTTCAGCAGTCTTTGGCTTTCCCTTGTATTTATACGGTAACTTACGTGCTATGTGACAATGTTGCTGTAATTTATTGCTTTCTCAGTTTTCTTCCTTATTCAAGAAAACTGATGTTAGGAAAGTCCATTGCTGTACAAGACACAGAAGATAACAATGTGTAAATAATCATCGTAGTATGTGTCTTTATGGCTAGAGTGGAAACTGAAATAACACTCCAAACAAAACAGTGTATCTCTAGATGCGATCCATCTGTTAGATTGTGGTTGCAATCTTATTGGTGTAGATGATGTGAAGTAGCATATTTTGGGATTTACAGTGATATCAAATAGATTTTAATTGAAGCTGTAAGGAGTTAGGTCACTTTCAGAGATGGTCAATTAAAACTGAACTCTAAAATTAATATTGGGTATTGTGATTAAATGACCTAATAGCAGATGGGATGAACTCTTCAGAATTATGTTAGAGGAGAAAATAATCAATAGCCAGCTTCTCTAAAACTTAGGCCATATTATCATGATTCTTACACGGGCTTGGAGAACATAACATGAGAAAAAAAAAGTATGAGAACTTCTGCTCAGTGCATTAAGGGTCTGAGCAAACAATGACTATGCTGATGGATAGGATGAAATCAAGAACTGTGAATACCTTTCAATTTAATAACTTAAAATCTACCATCGTTTCTATAATAGTTCTACAAAAGTAGGGTTATCTTTATTTTCTTTTATTATGTATTAGTACAGCAGGTATTAGAATGGAGCTTGCAACTGCAAGGCAAACACTGTGTACAGTGTGCATGCAGAACTATATAAATAATAAAGTATGCCTTTATTACAAATGGGAAGTTCTTAAGTCTTCCTGTAGTGGGTTGCGTGGGGTGTTTTGTTTGTTTGCATCCAGGGTTGTTCTAGTTTTTGGTTTTCGTCCCATTCCCACTGTGAAATATGTGCCATTTCTGTGAATGCTTCACAATACCTTCGGTTACAAAGAAATAGGGCACTTGGGATCAAAAGATGTCAAGGCTGAGTCAGCGTTGGATAGATATCCAGACATTTTTGTCCTGGAAATTGAGCAAGAACAGGCTTCTTATGAATTTTTATTACCTCTCTGTGTCAGCCAGATCAAAAGTGTTATGAGAGTAACCTCTCTCACGATCTTTCTTCTCGTGCTTCTTTCACTTCATCTTTTGCATATTCCTTAAAGGGGAAGGTTCACAGAGAACAATATTTTATTTGAAATGTGTATAATGTATGCTTTTGGCTTTCATTCTTAAGGAGAGCTTGTAAATAGTAATTTTCCTGTTTAAAAAATTATTTTTTGCTGTCACACCGTGGATGAGTCAAAACTATGTAACGGAGCTTTTGTGGCATCCTTCAGAAGCCGTATCTTGAGCAACTTATTTTTGCAGAAGGTTCTGTGGACAGTTAAAGATGACAATGGGTTCCTCATGGAACATTACATTTATACCATCTGGATGAAGGATGATCTCATTCATGTGTCTAGTGGCGTTCAATTCAGAAAGTGTCCACTGAATTCTAAACTCGTAAAAGAATGACGCCAGACTTTGTGTTAACTACAAGTCAGTCTCAGTTCATCCTGGTGGTTGAAAGCTTATTTAAGTGCCCAGTCAAAGCTGATTTAAACTTCCTGTTACTCATGGTAACTTTAGCTCTACACTTTTGATGAAGAAACATGAATGAGGTTTGTTCTCCTGCGTTGCAGTATTTTTGAACTGATGTTACATGCAGTCTACTGTTAGGCAATAATATAAAGGAATTATTCAGAAATACCTGAATCTGTAAAACAAAAATCCTGTGTCATTAGCTGAAGTTTTGTAACTGAAGTCTTTGGTTTTCCAGTCCTACATCTTTTTCTCTCCTTACCTCCTTATTTATCTTTGGAGAAAAGTCAAACAGGATGAATGAATAATTAGATTCTTCCATATATATGATAGTCTTAAAATAACAGTTTCAAAGAGCTGTTTTTAAGACAACTTTATTCATGATCAAGAAAAAATTGACAGCCTTTTACAGGAATGATCACTGCTGGTTTCAGCACAAACATTATTATTCTCTTCCTGCCTACTGGGATATTCCTAAAAACAGGATTCTGTTAAATCCTTTTCTGATGGATACCTGGGAAAAGCTTCTGAGAATGAGTAAATCATTGGACTTAGCCGATTTATTCTTGATGTTCTCATAGAGACTGCTGTCCAGACTCAGTTCAGGAAGTTCTTGTATGATAAGGCATTAGAGTGAAAGAACTTTTTTCTTTTCTTACTAAATAACTAGATTCAGATGCATTTTCCTTTTCTATGCAACTGATTGTGAATTTAATGAAGAAAAATAACACCAGTGCAAATTAAATCATAGTTTTTCAGCAGCACTTCCCAACTGCCATTCCCTCTCCTACTGTGTTGCAATGCCCACAATGCTCTCTTCAGAGCTGGGTTTAAGTCTTCCTTGAAATAAGAACACTGATAAGTCATTAGCAACTCTAGATGAAAAAGCAAGCAGGGACACATGCTTGCTATTGCTCATTACAAGAACTGTGATTGTATTCCAAGTGCAATGCCATTTTAAAAGAGGTGCCATGTGAGCAGGGTGTTAAATGGGTGTGGTTACAGTGAAGGCCAAGTACTAGAAGGGTCAATTTTCCTTTGAAGATGCTCACGTAGTAGTTACTGCTGCAATAGTGCACTGTGATTAGCCATCGGTGAGTCATACTGCAATCACTCCTCATGTAGAAAAGTTATTTGCCTGGTTTGTAAATATATAGATCATGGGAATCATTTGACGAGCGCGTTCCTGCCCTTGTGTGTAGGTGGTACAGGACACAGGGAAAAGCAGAAGGAAGGGGAGAGCCCATCTTCTCCCNATCATGATTCTTACACGGGCTTGGAGAACATAACATGAGAAAAAAAAAGTATGAGAACTTCTGCTCAGTGCATTAAGGGTCTGAGCAAACAATGACTATGCTGATGGATAGGATGAAATCAAGAACTGTGAATACCTTTCAATTTAATAACTTAAAATCTACCATCGTTTCTATAATAGTTCTACAAAAGTAGGGTTATCTTTATTTTCTTTTATTATGTATTAGTACAGCAGGTATTAGAATGGAGCTTGCAACTGCAAGGCAAACACTGTGTACAGTGTGCATGCAGAACTATATAAATAATAAAGTATGCCTTTATTACAAATGGGAAGTTCTTAAGTCTTCCTGTAGTGGGTTGCGTGGGGTGTTTTGTTTGTTTGCATCCAGGGTTGTTCTAGTTTTTGGTTTTCGTCCCATTCCCACTGTGAAATATGTGCCATTTCTGTGAATGCTTCACAATACCTTCAGTTACAAAGAAATAGGGCACTTGGGATCAAAAGATGTCAAGGCTGAGTCAGCGTTGGATAGATATCCAGACATTTTTGTCCTGGAAATTGAGTAAGAACAGGCTTCTTATGAATTTTTATTACCTCTCTGTGTCAGCCAGATCAAAAGTGTTATGAGA
>VZTO01008599.1:0-26217 GCA_013400615.1 Syrrhaptes paradoxus
GCTTCACATAACTATTAAAATCTGTATATCTGTTCTTTGTTTCTTCCAATTTTTGCTATAACTAAATTTCATTAACACTTTAGGAAATGTGAACATTTTCCTTCCATCTGCTAGATGGCTTTTAAAACCCATTTACTTTGATTTAGCAAATCTGGAACCAGCTGGCAAAAATGTATTTTTATTAAGACTCTCAGATTCATATTTACAAGATATGTGACTTTCGTAGTCTTTCTTAAGGTCTGTAATTGGTTTTTATTTCTCAACTGTACAATTTCTTTCTAAATGCTAATCAACCAGGTGGCCAGATGTTTCGTTATCATGCTGCGCATTAACCAGTTTAACACATCTCAGTTTAAACGTTTACAGCTGATAATTCAAATGATGTGCTAAAAAACTATAGGAACGGTTTCAGCCATTACTTTTTTTTTTTTTTTTAAATTCTGAAGTTGACTGTGAGTATTAAGTAATTTAAAAATAATGTGAAAAATAGGTTCCCTACACTGGTGCTTGTACAGAAAAATGCTGACATTGTGCAGGCTCTGATATACCACCAGGATAAAAGACTGGAGGGTAGAGACTGCTTTATGCCCTTCTCATTAGCTCTTCTTCTTTTCAGATGCAAAAGCCTATATACGTTTTTCCTTCCTCCTTAACTTGCTGCAGTTCCACAACAGGAGGCATTCTGCAGCCAGTGAAACCCATTAATTCATTTGTACAGTGACAAGTCCAGGATTCTGATCTTTTAGATCTGCAGAAGATATGTCCATGCGTGTGAATCTCTTGTCACAGAAATATGATGCTTTTGAGACGTATTACTGGATCTGCTACATGTGCTTAGGACTGTACCCTGTCAGCAGACTTTAACTCTTAAAGCAAAGTTAACACAGCCAGGGCAAAATACGATGGTGTGAAAGTAGACAGAACAATGCTTTAAAAAACAAACCAAAAAACTTTAATATCACTTTCCCACCAAGCTGCATACAGCTGTAGTAAACCAGCATCACTGAGATGCCTTGTACCAAGCCATATCCGAAACAGTATTTCAGCTCTGTGAAGATATTTCAAGTTGCCATTTTGAGAACATGCAGTGAGGAATAGATGTCCAGAGAGCAGTGCCAGGATCTGAGATAACACAGATGAGGTCTGAGTGACCATTACTAAGCAAATTTTGTCTGTGCTTTGTTTAGATCATTCACATTTTTAAATAAAGGCTTTATGCTTGATTTTTATTTTTCCATGACCTGACCCATGAAAAAATACATTTCTGTCTGCCATCTTTTTAACAACCTTAATTTGTGATAAGACTTTTAACAGATAATTGATTTTTGGGGGAAAAAAATAATATCATTTGAACAAGTGTACATAAAACAGAAATTTGTCATAATATTGTGGCAGTGGTGTATGCACCATCTTCACGCTCAATCTATTCCCATAGATACTTTCATTAACTCCCGTAGATGCCATTGGCATCAGCAGAGTCAAAGACTTCCAACACATTTGGGAATCCAGACAGTACAGATAAATCTTCACTGACTTTCTGCTGATGAGATTAGCTTCTTTGAAATGAAGAAAATATCTGTGTTCCAAACAGCCTCTGAAAAATGTCACTAGACACTTTGGCACGGAAGGTTGACTAATTTGAGTGATGTTTCCAAATAAAAGATTGAAAGACTGAGTAATATCAGGCTCATATGATATTTTGCTATATTTCTAAATGGTATACTGATAAACAAGTGCAATTTTAGCTGTTGGGAAAGTTCCACATAGACACTAAAAGCTCCCTTTGCTCCAATGGACTTGCACCTTCAGATTCTAATGGTTTTCAGATTATAAGAATAAATTCTGTTTACACAGTATTTGGGATTTATGTAACCTACATAGTGGTGTTCTGCCATATCTGTGTTTGAATTCTGCACACATGATGTGCATATCCCACCAGAATAAGGCCTTAAGTCATTAAACAGNCTTTGCTCCAATGGACTTGCACCTTCAGATTCTAATGGTTTTCAGATTATAAGAATAAATTCTGTTTACACAGTATTTGGGATTTATGTAACCTACATAGTGGTGTTCTGCCATATCTGTGTTTGAATTCTGCACACATGATGTGCATATCCCACCAGAATAAGGCCTTAAGTCATTAAACAGTCAGATAGACAACACAAATTGCTACAGATTCAGGGACACATCTGTCAACTCACATCCTTATCATTTTGTGTAAATTGTTCTGATAACTCTCAAATGTAGTGGTTAAAATTTCATTCATGCAAAGCTCTATGGTGTAGCTTTTTAATAGGCTAAGTTATGAATAGTACAGTTTTTATTGATACAATGAACTGGAAATACACTTGGCATTTAAAGCTTCATGTAACAGCTTGCCTGNAAATATGATGCTTTTGAGACGTATTACTGGATCTGCTACATGTGCTTAGGACTGTACCCTGTCAGCAGACTTTAACTCTTAAAGCAAAGTTAACACAGCCAGGGCAAAATACGATGGTGTGAAAGTAGACAGAACAATGCTTTAAAAAACAAACCAAAAAACTTTAATATCACTTTCCCACCAAGCTGCATACAGCTGTAGTAAACCAGCATCACTGAGATGCCTTGTACCAAGCCATATCCGAAACAGTATTTCAGCTCTGTGAAGATATTTCAAGTTGCCATTTTGAGAACATGCAGTGAGGAATAGATGTCCAGAGAGCAGTGCCAGGATCTGAGATAACACAGATGAGGTCTGAGTGACCATTACTAAGCAAATTTTGTCTGTGCTTTGTTTAGATCATTCACATTTTTAAATAAAGGCTTTATGCTTGATTTTTGTTTTTCCATGACCTGACCCATGAAAAAATACATTTCTGTCTGCCATCTTTTTAACAACCTTAATTTGTGATAAGACTTTTAACAGATAATTGATTTTTGGGGGAAAAAAATAATATCATTTGAACAAGTGTACATAAAACAGAAATTTGTCATAATATTGTGGCAGTGGTGTATGCACCATCTTCACGCTCAATCTATTCCCATAGATACTTTCATTAACTCCAGTAGATGCCATTGGCATCAGTAGAGTCAAAGACTTCCAACACATTTGGGAATCCAGACAGTACAGATAAATCTTCACTGACTTTCTGCTGATGAGATTAGCTTCTTTGAAATGAAGAAAATATCTGTGTTCCAAACAGCCTCTGAAAAATGTCACTAGACACTTTGGCACGGAAGGTTGACTAATTTGAGTGATGTTTCCAAATAAAAGATTGAAAGACTGAGTAATATCAGGCTCATATGATATTTTGCTATATTTCTAAATGGTATACTGATAAACAAGTGCAATTTTAGCTGTTGGGAAAGTTCCACATAGACACTAAAAGCTCCCTTTGCTCCAATGGACTTGCACCTTCAGATTCTAATGGTTTTCAGATTATAAGAATAAATTCTGTTTACACAGTATTTGGGATTTATGTAACCTACATAGTGGTGTTCTGCCATATCTGTGTTTGAATTCTGCACACATGATGTGCATATCCCACCAGAATAAGGCCTTAAGTCATTAAACAGTCAGATAGACAACACAAATTGCTACAGATTCAGGGACACATCTGTCAACTCACATCCTTATCATTTTGTGTAAATTGTTCTGATAACTCTCAAATGTAGTGGTTAAAATTTCATTCATGCAAAGCTCTATGGTGTAGCTTTTTAATAGGCTAAGTTATGAATAGTACAGTTTTTATTGATACAATGAACTGGAAATACACTTGGCATTTAAAGCTTCATGTAACAGCTTGCCTGCATTTACCTAAATCCTTCAGTTGTTGACTAAATGCTGACTAATGGTTGAAAAAGCATTACTGTGTCACTGTCAGTAAAGCAAGTTGCTTATCCCGTGGGATATAAAAAAGTCACAGTGACAGAGAATGTAAAACTGCCTTGTCCAGCAGCAGTTTAAAAGTGTAGTTTTAACTCTGCATGTTTTGATACATGTAATATGAATAACACGGGATATCTGTTAACAAAAAAGCATAGGAAAGAGATGGGATATATTCAGAATACTTTAGAAGTTGTACTGAACTATGCTACACATTTCCCACTATCAGCTCTCAAGTTTATGCTGGCCTTATGTACGTGACAGAAGCCTAGCTGGGAACAGCAGAAGAGCGTACAGAACCAACCTTTTCATATTTCTTAAAATAGAAAAACTTTCCTGCTCAGGTTTATGAATACAGACACTGAGGAGGGCAGAGAGAGGGAAATAATCAGAGGCAGTCGTACACATCACAGCTTCTCATTCAGGCTCCCCTTCCCTCCACAAGCTGCTCTTACTCCCCTGAAAAAGCAGGAGTAGCAGGCAGAAGTGTGTGATCAGACTATCATCCTTAATTTTCACTTTTTTTACTTCCTGTGAACAGAAACTTCAGTTTCTTATGGGCTGCATGATGCCTTTTACCTACAGATTTTGCAATAGTGTGCTGAAGACTCCTAGAATGTGAACAGTTTGATGGAAGAGAAAGAGGTGAAATAACATTTCTGACAAAATGTTCTCAGGAGTTACAGGAACTAAAACAGAAGACTTCAGGAAAAGAATATAGTTCTCTCTCAGGGACGGTTATGGCACTGTTAAATATAATCACATTTTCAGGATTTCTTGAAACAGATGTTAGACAATATCTGTCATTTTTTTCCTACAGATTGTCAGCAACTTTGAATCAAAAATATTTCTAAGCATTATCATTTAGAATTGCTCAACATCTTTTAGCTTTCCCAAAGCATACTAGAAGCTCAGTTCAAAATCATGATAATGACAGCTGTTTATCTTACCACCAATTGTTACAAATCATACTTCCCAAGTGACAGAAGCAAACCTAACGAAACATAGAAAATCCTGTGGTCCCAAAATATTACTCTCCCCTGTAAGACCCCAACAACCTCTACCCCACTCAAACCCAAAGGAATTAAATTTGCCATTTAAAAAATCCTTAAAAATCACAATTCATTAAAGACAGGAAATAAACCTACAATATTCAGGTTTTGTAATAACTCAGACCCACTGGGTGCATACAGTCATTCTGTCTTTGAAGGGAGCTACTGGCTCTAATACACAGCCTGGTCTGCCAAAACACAAACAAAAACCAAACCGAACAAACCCCAAAACACCGCATTTAGGAAGTTATCAATACAACTGGATTTTTTTTTGTGAGGTTACACTCCACCTCAGGACAGAAGAGAATGTGTACCAGTGTTGCCAGCTGCAGTCATTATTTTAATTTTAATCCTATGTATTAGGTTGAGGTGTGGTTAAAGAAAATTCATGTGTGTTTTTTCTGTTCAGAAAACCACCAAACCATATTTATCTCTGGACAAGTATGGTAAAGGGACACGCTGACTTTTGCACCTACCACCCAACACAAGCCACACAGTGATACATAATTCAAAGGAGTTTTCTGGCATCCCTGAAGGTATGCATGTGTCTCTTCCTTTGATCAGAGACAGTCATCAGACAGAATAGCTCAACCCAGTCTCCAAACTGAATCGTGATTCTCCTGTCAGGCTTGTGAAGTGCCGCCGGTTAATCCCTCAGTGCCACTGAACACAACATTGTGCAGCGAATGCATTTATGAATATGTCATTTTTGGAGGTCTGAATTTCTAAAATAAAACTTAGATTTAGGTACTAGTTGTGGGGCGTGGTCTTATTACCCTGGAAAAAATGTAGAAGATTTTCAGTCCTGACAAACAAATTGTAAAAAACAGAAAACCACCAAACTCCATGCTAAATAAATAAGTAAAATTTACACCGCATTGTTTTAAAGTCTGTACCATGATCTTTGTATATGCTGTGAATGTTAGTCTCTCACAGTAGAGTTAGCTTTACAGAGCACAAAACCATCAGTCTCTGAGGTAGCAAAGGATATAACAATGTTCAAATACTCTTTGAATACCAGGAACTCTAGGAGCCAGAAGGCAGAAACTTTGTATAAAGCTGTCCAAGAGAACAAATGTAGTGCCTTAGAGTATAATTAAGCAAACAACTACTTCTGTTTGACATTCCTCACCAAAAAAAACATATTATGTACTATGAATTCAAAACATGCAATTAAAAAAAACACATTCCTTCTTCTCCTGTTCTCCAAATAAAGTAATCCAAAGATCATCATTTTGAACTGCTGGCAGTATTAGCTAGCACAGCCATCAAATATTCAGCTGGGAGCCTGTCTGAGCACAAATACATTAAGCTGCACTCCAAAAGTCAACAAACATAAGAAAAAAATACCACTTCCTAACTACTATATACATAATTATGAATAATTCCCTGGCATTTATTTAAAGAAGATTATACATCAAACCACCTTCTACTCCGTATTTTTATGCTTTTAGGTAAAAATAAAAGGACAAACGCAGCATTAAGTATTTGCTGTGTTGTAATCTAACATGCATTGTTCATGGAATATGCATAAAATGGGACCAAACTGAATGCTTTCACCCGAACTTTGTTAACTTAAAATCTAACAGGACGTATTTTTACAAATTGGTATTTATCCTGCTCTGTTTAAATCATACTCTGAGTATAAGGGCTGCACATTATCAAATATCCTGCATCAGTCTCAAATTAGTTTCCTTATTGTTGCTGGTCAACATTACATTATATGACATAAACTGAAGATGTATATTAGTTCCACTTCTGATACAGAAAATAGAGTCAATGCTTAAAATATCATAGATGAGTGTGTTTTGCACAAGAGGAATAAATACCATACAACATAAGATGATTCCTAATTCTTCCACCTGCAGTCTGATTCACTGACTATGCAGTATGGTAGTAAGAGGGAGAGCAATCTTTGTGAAACACACATCTATAAGGGCCTCTTCGATACTCCCAAATCTCTTAATGTCAGTGCCACCGGGTAGGTGTTTAAGATCCCAAACCTCAGAAGGATGGGTGATGCTTCTTTACAGAGCATTTATGAAAATGTGCTATTTCAAATTTAGATACTTTATTAATGCCCTCACTCAAAAAGACTCAAAATAGTCTTCTAATTCTAATGAAGGGGTTTCTATCCTTTATCTTGTAATCTGTAATGTGCCAAGGCTTTTACCTCCCAACTAGGCACTAATAACTCATTCATATATTCTTATAACTTCATTTGCCAAAATGTACATTTATTCTTAAATTAATACTTTTAAGACAGCACTAAGTATGAAAGCTTTCAGAGTCACAATTTCAAATGTACCTGACTAGTATATCTGTATAAAATGTAAATTTCATTAAAAATACATAAATATTAATTTTTATTGTCCCCTGATGCAGAAAATTACAAGACTAGTCATTCAGAAGTGAGAGANTTTTTTTTTTTTTTTCTCCTCACAACTGCGTGTTTTAACAGTGGATGTAAATGAGACAAATCTTGCTTTTTTTTTTTTTAATTTCCTGACAATTTTTAGATTTCCTGAAGCATTTTGCAAGAAAGTACATGTTTTCCATCTCCATCTGTTAATAAACAACTTACTAATTCTGTTGTTTTATTTTTGCTTTTCCTCCTTTGCTCAGTGGCATAAAATAGCACCGGAAATTTATAGCTTGAGTGTCTTCTTAAAATTAACTACAGTATTCAATTCCTCTGAATGCTACAACGCAAAGCTGTTTAACTTATGCAATCATGTGTAATGTTAATTATCATGATCAAGCAGAAGAATTTTGTGCCAGACTTCTAAAATTACACCTAGTCATTAAAATGATACTCCAGGTAAAATATATTTTTACTCTCACTTCAGCGGAAGGCAGACAACTGTATGTTTGGTATTGGGTCAGTGAATTCTTAGGACAGCTTCTCAAGGCAGATTAACCTTTTAATGCTCTGTCAGTCACTACATGCACATTGTAGTAGTGTATAAGAAGCCCTATGAAGATCAAGAAACTATAGTAGTTTCTTATGTACAAACATAAGAGAAAAGGCTATAGCACAAAAAGGTAAACAAAGAGGAGGGACACAGCAAGACTATGTGACTTCTAGCAGATCAGCAGAGCAATGGAACTCAGATAATTCCAGTGTATGGCCAGACCCGCTAGGTTAATGTTACCTAAACTGCTACATGACAAAAGATTGCAACTGTACAGCAACTCACTGAAAAATCTTTAAGCGTCAACCTCACTGTCCTTTTGTACAGCTTCCAATGGGTTTGTAACTCTGTACTTACCAGATGATGGCAGTACATCAGACATTTGGGACCTTCTTGCAGGTAGCTTCAGCATACAAACCAAAAGGTAAACTGTGTGATACCTCAGTGTAATTGGTTGGTTGGACTTTCTATAGGCTATCAAAACTTTGAGTAATTCATTTCTGTGAAATGATTTCAGTTCTTGACAGAACTGAGATAAAGTGGATTCAATTTCCAAACTAGTATTTCTTCTTTCTGCCTGACAGGAGGCAAAACCTTCTAATCTAGGGGATATGAACATCGATGAATAAGATGTTCTTTCTTATCAAGAGCAAGACAGTAAAGATTATGTTAAATACACCCCTATGGCAAATTATTGACCACAGCCTGCATACACTGCATTTGCAATAATCAGGGCTGCTACACCTAAAGAACACTCCCAACAAAAAAACGCACCTTTTTATCATAGAATCATAGAATGGTTTGGGTTGGAAAGGACCTTAAAGATCATCAAGTACCAACCCCCCTGCCATGGGCAGGGACACCCTCCACTAGACCAGGTTGCTCAAAGCCTCATCCAGCCTGGCCTTGAACACCTCCAGGGATGGGGCATCCACAACCTCCCTGTGCAACCTGTTCCAGTGCCTCGCCACCCTCACAGTGAAAAACTTCTTCCTAATGTCTAGTCTAAATTTACCNCACCTCCCTTGACCTGCTGCTAATGCTTCTCTTGATGCAGCCCAGCACACGGTTGGCTTTCTGGGCTGCAAGCGCACACTGCCGGCTCATGTTGAGCTTCTCATCCACCAATACCCCCAAGTCCTTCTCCTCAGAGCTGCTCTCTTTAACCTACTGCAGATTCAAAGTCAAATGAATTTGCTTAAATTTTCTATTTTTGGTAGCATTTGCAATACAGCCTCATTGGTTATCACATTTCACTTGAGTTTAATCACCTAAAGTAGAAAGTTTGACATTTTAAGTTAAACGCTGCTCACAACACACTGTATTTCACACTTTCTCATGACCAGACCAAAGTGATGTATTGAGACCTCTTCATCAGTCATTATTACATCATATAATAAAAAAGAGACTTCATATTCAACTGACTAAGAAGCATACAATATTTTTCAAATGAGAAATAAGTAATGTAAATACTCAAATGTCTGTAATAAACTACTCAGATGATGGTATTTGTTCATCATATTTTTACTACTTCAACTGAGAGCGAATTTAATTAAAATATATTCTCCTCATAGAAAAAAATAATGAAAGTGTCATTTAAGTTTTTTCAGTGGACAGTTTGGCCATATGTCCTTCAATCTAATCTGCAATAAAGGAGAATCTTTGTTTATATTTGAAATCTTTATTCAATTACATATCCAAATACAATCCAGATGTCTCTGTACAACATTATGTGCATATGTTGAATAGTTTGTTTGTTCCTTTTGTTTGCTTATTAAATAATGAGAAATGCTGCTGTCCTGTACTTAAGTTTTTCTTTTGACAATGAACACTGAATATGCTAACCAACATCTGATACACAGCTTACTAACTTCTGTAGTATTTCTTGGAGAGGATACATTTTTTCTGTCTGACATTGTTGTCAGGAGATTTACCTCAGACTCTCTCTGTTTGTAGCTTTATCTGCAGAAGATAATACATTGTGCTCTACTTCTGTTCTCCTGGGGGTTGGGGGGGAAGCATTGGCAAATTCAGTAAAATAGGTGAAATTTAATGGATTGTTCTATTATTTCATTATTTTTCTATAGTGTACCATTCAATTGCTGGCTTTAATCAAATACCCAGGGCAATTATCATATGCATTTGAAATTACTCTGAAAACAAAGATTAGCCTTTACATGAATAATTTAGATCAAATATTACACATACACACAAATGTGATTTACCAATAGCTCTGTTATCTTGCATCTTTGTAATTTTTTCAACCTCAACAAAGCCAGTGTAAATCATTACCAGATAAAAGCATATTGAAGAATATGTGATGGAGGAAAAAATGCATACAGCTTCTGTCACTCTTAACTGATGTTTTAATAGTATTGAAAAATGCAGCAAAAAAAATTACTTCCTTGAACTGACCTGAGTGGTCACATAACTTTGTGTCACTGAAAGTTCATATTAAATTTGTCTTAAAGTGTTAGGTGCATTAATATTTTTAAATCTAAGAATTCAGAAACATTTAAAATTATCCTATATGTACTATCTCATGTGAAAAGATGTTAGCTTCTCTACTTAAGTATTCATAAAACACAGCACAGTGAGACCTCTGCTTAATGTAATTTCTCAGCAATGACAGTTGGTGCAAAATACACATTTTTTTTGTTCTTTAAAAAAAACCCCAACACACCAACACACCAAAGTTCTCCCTTTCAATAAAGAGAGCATTACATTCCAGAACTTTAAGCGTGGCAGAAAATTCACATTGTGACTCCCACAAAAATCCGGCTAAAGTGTTGAAAATAAAAGATTCTGAGAAGTAAAAAAATTAAAATACAGATGCAGAGACACACAGATGCACATATTCTATGCAGTCTTGCTTTTGGTCATTCATCTCTGAGGTTTCTGTCTGGACTGACCTGGCTTTATATCAGGGCTCAGACCACAACTTACGCCAGTTGATGCTGATGGTAGACTAACAGTGGTACAGCTGTGATAGGTTTACCCTTGGCTGGGAGATGACCATGGGAGAGAGACCACCCAGAGGGAGACAACCTGGAGAAAAAGAGGATCTGGAGCACAAGTGATCCAGAGCAAAAGGGATTCAGAGTTAAGGGGATCCGGAGCAAAGGACCAAGGTTCTGGAGAGCCCTCACCTACATACTGGGAATGATGTGCATGACATTGAATAGACCATTGGCCACTTTGGATCTCAATCCTAAACCTAAGATCAAATCCTAGGCTAGCAATTAGGGCTGTGCTCCGTCCCAGCTTCTCCTGCACCTGCAGACACTGGCACAGCAGAGAAGCTGAAAGGACCCTGACTGTCCTGGCAGCAACCATAAACATCAGTGTGTTATCAGCCTTCTTCTCAGCACAAATCCAAAACACAGCCTCACACTAGCTGCTGTGAGGAAAGTTAAGTCTGTACAGAAGAAGTTCAGTATAGCAGGAGATGTAGCAATTGAAGTCTAAGTCTAGTAAGAACAGGGTAAAGAAGCAGTTTAAACAGTTCCCCAACTCCAAAACATGACTTAAACTATCTTAAAAGCCAAACAAATGAAAGGACTTGAATCCCATCCTGAGCCTTTGTTTTTTAAGTCTTAGTAGTCCATATAATGGTGCTGGGATGCAAAGCAGCCTTGACCTGATTATCAACCACAAACATTCCTTTACCGTCTTCAAGTAAAACAGAAGTTAAATTGATGCCATTCTGTTTCTCATGTAAATTCTCTTTTTGACTATTGAATACTTTCATCTTTTCCTTGGTATTTTTTAAAACCAGTTTTACCCCTAAAAATTCTGGCATGTTACAAGATGTTAGTTCAAAGTGTCATCAAAGTCTTTCAGCCTGACAATTTAAAACAAATGTTTTTGCAGCTGTCCCATTCCTATGTAACTTTTTGCTTACTGTTACTGCTGCAAAACTGAATTTTCAAGTTGTCCTATTAATCATCATAAACACATTTTTGGTCAACTGCACTGATAGCTGTCTCCATCTCTGCAGAGTGCTGAATGTACGAACTGTCGTATTTTTATGTGGATGTTCCTGCTTTTTTTTCCTTCACAAAGGCTTACATTTGCACTTGGCAGAGAGATGAAGCTGCACTTCTGAAGTAGCCGTTTGGCATCTGGTTGCTACTTACTGCATGTCTTTCTTTCTGCCTTATCCTTTCCCCTTACCACGGAATGGATGATGCAGGATTACAGTTGTAACATTTAAATGGAAATAGATCATCATGACAGATAACCATTGCAAACAGCATACTGTAACTTAAGTGCCCACAGTTTAGAAAACAGATAGAAACACTTAGCTTCATGAAGGCAGCCTCAAGCTCTCACAAACTCAAGTCCTAAAATTACAGAAGCAACTTCAAGAAAAAAGTCCATGCATTCTTCCTTACTTTTTTGTGGTAAACTGCTTCAATAATAATGTACACCAAGACACAAGCTTTTTCATTCACTTTCAAAAAGCAAGAGTCTCAAACTTTCAAACTCACTTTCTCAGCCTTAATAGCAACCTTAGCAATGTCAAAGTAGAATATATTCCCAGCTGCCTGGAATGGTGACAGTCAGAGGTGCCAATCTATTGATGTAAGCATATAAGGTCAGCATTAATTCTTTTGTATTAGGGTTGAATCTCTACTTGAAAAAAATCTATTTCAGCACTGTTCTCTGATAAGTTATTTATGGCTGCAAGGAAAAGATTATTTGAAAATAAAAATCTCCATAGAAACTGATGATGGACAAGACCTAAGAGAGGCCAAAAAGTGATTCTCAACTCAATCTCTTACATGAAGATAAATTTAAAAATTCCCACTTGACAGAATTAAAGAAAAAAAAGCTTTAAGCTATAACTGTGTTCACTGTATTACTAGCAGTTTTACATCTAAAAAATAAAGGAGGATTTCACTAAAAGTCTTCTAAAAGAGAAACAATAAAACATATTAATCTGTAGTCAAGGCTGACAAATTTAATACTAGATGAATATAGTGAAACAGACAGAAAATTCTAGGTTAAGTTTCTGGTACAGAAAGGTACAAATCACTTCCTATTTTTTAGACACAATTTAATTCTTCATGTCCATGTATAAGTATAAATAGAGTAAATTATTACTTACCAAGATTATTTCTGACTAGTCTTTATATGATTTTCTCATACATTATCGGTATGTCAGAAGTCTGTGCAGTGTCTTCTCTTTCAGAATTTCTATAGAACCCTGAATCCACCAAAAAAACCCTATGCTTACCCTTTTTGATGCCATATAATGAGGTCATGGTGCCATGATTACTGCTGCTAGATCTTCAGTACAAAATTGATACCAGCAGTTTGCTGGCATTTGAGACATTTGTGTCAGATGTTTCAATCCATTGGTCATCTTACTGTCCTCCACTGTTGCAGACATTGAACTGGTCAAGTGCCAGCACAGGTCCCTGTGGTACTCCATTTATTACTGTCTTCCAGACAGAATATAGCCCTCTGAGACAAAGTAGACAACCAGGCTTTTTAATCATACATCAATCTATCCAGACTGTAACATCCTAAACTGAATACAAGGATACTTGCTAAAATCCAGGCTGACTGTCTCAATCAAAGTGAAGATGACCTGTAGTTCCCCAGACTGTTCTTTAGCTTTTTCCTTTTTTCTTTTGCCTTTTTGTTTTTCCTTAAGATGGGGGGTATAACATTCTCCTTCCTTCAGTCATTGGGGATCTCTTTGATCTTCATGACTTTTCAAACAGGATTGATAGCAGCATCACAAGGTTATCTGTTAGATCTTTCAGCACTGTCACACTCAGCCTATCGGGTCTCAGGGTGAAGTTCTCACATGTGGTCTCTGACTTGATCTTCACTCACTGCTGGTATTTCCTCTCCTCCTTCAAACCTTTCACTAACCATAGAGGCCTGATAGACACCACCAGTGAAGACTGAAGAAGGCACTGAGTAACTCAGCTTTATCTGTGCTCACTGTCCCTGAAATCATCCATGCCATTCACCCATAGTCTCATGTTTTCCTTATTCAGCCTTTTACTGCTAATGTAACCACGGAAGCTCTTCTTGTTGACACCGATGTTTCTTGCAAGTCTCAACTTCACATAAGCTTTGTTTTTCCTGGTAGCAACTCTACACTGCTGGGCAAAGTTTTTCAAACTATTCTCAGATTTTTGCACAAGGAGTTAGAAAGAGATCTGTAAAAACGCCAGCTGCATTTTCCTAAATCAGTGCTTGGGGTTTTTGTTGTTTTGGTTTTTTTTTCCCTTCATCCACTGCCACAAGTCTACATGAAGTCTTTAACACTGGGCTCTTAATGTCTTTTTCACAATGTTCCTTTTATCCTTTGCCAGAAGTGTTAGATGTCACAAGTTATACTAAAGCAGTCTGCAAAAATTCTCTTTTTGTGGTTCCACTTATAATTTGATGCCCTGTTCATTTTGTATTGGTATACTTAGCTCTTAAGTAAAGCTTTCCTTTACAAGGCTCAGATGAGATATTTCAGCTCTTTAACTTGTAAAGATACACATGTTCCCAAATTCTACCAAATGTAGAATTTAAGATTGTTAACAACAGGACTGAAGTATTTAATGCCAAGTGTTTCACTAGATGGCTTTGTATACAACTAAACAGAAAAGTTTAATTTGTTAATTGGAATAGCATAAGCAGTACTTTTTCTTTTATTAATGGAAATGTTTACTACACATGGAAGAGTCATGCTATACTAGTGCAATAAAAGCTGCAGGAATTGGGCCACTAACACTCTCTAGAGTATTATAATATGTTACTATTATAAATCGCAATTCAAGTCCACCAAATTCAGTTGCACTACGCATGTAAACAAGAGTTGAAATAGGCTTTTTAGTATACAGGAGCTTCTATGCCCATAATTAAGTAAAAGCTTGATAATTGATTTAACATTGTTTGTCTCTGCACATATGAGTTAGACCTTTTTTCCCCCACAAAGAATAACATAGATTTCTAAATCTACAGACATCACTTTATGCTCTCCAGCTCTCACCACGGTATCCTTATGTTTTGTAAACTTTTGAGACTGAAGCAGAAGCTAGTCTTAGTGTATCATTTTTTTCTTATACTTTCATAAACATAAGAAAATATAAGTTCTGTGATTTTCATGTAAATCACATTCAATCTCTGAGCTAGGATTGAATCAATTAGATTTTCCTAGTCAGAGATACATATGTGACAACTCTAATCTCTGTTTAATGACATAAATAGCTTGTATTTAGTTCTTCTGAAAATACTTGAGAAAGTTAAGGCCCACTTCTGCACCTGTGCAGATTAATCCAAGACATAATGATAGCAACTAGCATGAGTAGCTATTGGTGATCTTTGTTTTGCCAAGTTAAAGGTAGATTTAACTTGTAATGATGTCCATGCTTACATCTTGATGAATTTTGTCCAGCTGATTTTACATACACCAGTATTAATACTTCTTTTTTTGCCCAGAAGCATAATATGACTATTGAAAGATAGATAACAATCCCATGTTTATAATCACTCTTTAGCTACAGCTAAGTATTTCTAAGTCTTTTATTCATATCTTTTATTTTTTTCATATTGCACACAGGTAATGTGGAGTAAAGTTTAATGAAGTTCACTCTAAATCCACCTTCATATGCACCTTTTATACAAATCTCTCCTTTATTTGAAGTTTAATCTGGAAAACAAAAAATAAAGTCCATTTTCACTTTTATTTTGCAACGTTATTCCCAAGGCTATTGAACTACAAAAGCAGAGGATAAATTTGTGATGTAGTTTTTGGAGTCATAAATGAAATGTTCAAAGAAATAATTCATTGCCAAAGAAGTTAATAGGGACCTATAGTATAACTTTTGACAAGAAATGCAATAAAAATGCTGCCAAAATGTTTTATTACCAAAATTAAGAGCAGTGTAATCTGTTAGGAGAACTACCAAGACATTTCCTGGGAATCTGGAGATTTGCCTAGACAACACCTGCAAAAAGACATGAAATAAAACCCAACAACCCTAAACCCAAAAAACACAGAGATATTTTCTCAAGGTGCATAGACTATTGAAATAAAAGTACAAGAAACACTGCTTTTCCTTAACCCTCTAAATGTTGCTAGCCCTATTTTTCTTTTTTTTTCATGTTAAGGGCTTTAAATTATATACTTCTAACACCTTGCAAATCTTTTGCTTTTTTTCTTTTAATTTCCTAAACCTAAAACTGTTTTTGATCATATCTACCTGGCTTATCTCATTATAACTGTCTGATTTGAATTATCTTCCCCATGCCTTTGCTCAGGCCTTACATTACTTTGCCTCCGGGAATCTGAAATCTAGTATCCTCATCTTACTTCTTTCTCAGTTTATTTTTTTTTAAATTAGCTTATGAAATGGATTTAGGAATGATATTTTCTTATCATCTGAGAACTGAAGTTGGCTTTATCATGCCTCTTACTGACTTTGCACACAAATGGCAACTTTATAGGCAACAATAAATGTAAACACACTTTTTAAGCACTCAAATCTCTTGCATGATAAAGCAAACAGAATATCGTGTGTTTATTTGTTTTCTAAGTGAGTGAAAATCTATAAAAATGACAGTAAATACATGGAACAGATTTATATAATTATGGCTTGAATGACAGACAATAATATAATCTATAGTATTTAAGTAAGATTAGCATTAATGCCAATACATTCACCTCCCTGTTCCCTCAGGACTTTGTTCAGACCTTCCAGAAGTCAAGCGAAAGAAATTCACTGATGTCAATGAACTTTGAGGTAAGTTCAGTCTGTTTACTTGTTTTGTCTGCCCTGGTTCCTAAGAATGTACTTTTTTCTTATTCAGAGCAGTAAGATCCTTCCTTCATAGGCTCCAATTTAAAGTCCTGTCAGTATAAAGACTAAGCAGCTGACAGTATTTCTGAAACCATAATTTTATACTAATTTCTGATGCAACTGAAAGTAGACTTTGTGAACAGAAGGGTTTGGTGCTGTAGATCACCTCTTTGTTTTCAAAGAAAAAAAATTTTAAACTGACCAGTGTGTTGTATGATGGCTTTCCTGCCACAGTTGTGTATTATACATAAGTGCCCCAGATTATCATAAGTAAGTAGCAAATTTGAGTAAAGTGTTTGTGACACAAGTAGCTTGCCTTTTAAAAGTGCCAAGTACCCACCTTCTGAAAATCATGGTAGTTTTAACATGTCTTACAATTTCATCACCAAAAGCCCCCAAACAAACAAACAAGCAAACCAATAAAGAAATAAAATTCAAGAGTTTAGACTGACAAGTTACTATGTATTTCTGCAAGAGACAGAATGCATGTCACAAATATTAATTACCATTCACCATTTACCTACTTCCAGAAATGAGAAGCAAAGATCCATCAGCTGAATATAAAGAAGGACATGTACATGTATTGCCATTAGAAACGGAAACAACCTGTACAGATTCTTGGAGGCATAACTCACATTTTATGGAGCATATCATTGTATTTAGTTGTTTACGAGACACAGAATAGCATGACAAATGAGGTGTGACACAGCAAGTCAACTTTAAAATAAAACCAAACTCTTCTATTTCTGGTTCTGCTGCTTTGGATTATGTCTAAACAAAACATATCCATAAGAATAGAATGATAAAATATTCAATGCTTTTGAAATGTCAAGGGTTGTGGCAGTTCAGCTAGAGTTAAAGGGAGATGGAAGGAAGTTTGCCTTTCCATCTACAGAACAGATTTTAGCTAGTTCCTCATGTCTAATTACAGTTTAGAATAGCCTTCAAGAAGTTGAGAACAATTAGAACAGTTTATGAAAACAGATTTCAGGTCACTTGTGTTCACTGATTCCTCCATACTGAATGATAGGAACTATTCTTACACATATTTATTCTGTAGAATCAGTCTATATATCAACAACATATGGTAATACTAGAGCTGAAAGTTAGTTCTGAACTGCTGAAGTAGTATATTACAACAAAAAATATCGGGAACAACTAACTAGATTGGGCAGTTTAAATGATCTGATAAATATTGCCTGTTATGGTTTTTAATTTCTTACAAAAAACATGGCATAAATTAATACTACCCCCAAATTTTTTTACATTAGTACCTCTGATAATGGGATAAGATGCAAGCTATTCAATTGAAATTATGACTACACTATTGTAAAATCAGTTTAGAACTACAACCATGCTTTAAGAAATCTTAAAGGTACTTTAGAATAGTTCTACTGTATTCCATTTGATCTGTGAATAGTAATCAGGGTTAAGGATTTCTTTCTCTGCTCCTTTGTTTTCTTGTATTCATAAAAGCAAACATAGAACTTAAAAAAAAGAGTATCAGAGCACACTAGGATCCTTCTAATAGAAAAATGCAACATTTGAAAACAGTTATTTAATTATTAAAAGTAGTTGAATCTCTTAGAAGCTTACTCTCTGTCCCACTCCTGTGAAATTTGGCTGGAAGTCCTGTCTGTAGACTATAATACCTCTGTCTCTCAGTAATAGCAGCATCCTAGGAAGTGCTTAACCAAAAGGATATTTGATGAACCAGAGGTGTTCTGTTGAGAATTCTTGAGTCAAGACTCTGACCTTACTGAGAAACTTGAAAACAGATCTCCCAGTTTTCCAGACAAGTCTCCTGGCCTTTGGGGAAGGTAGGAACAGGCACACCTCTATGCTCCAAAGTGGTTTTGTTTTCCTGGGTTTCTTTGTTTCTTTGTTTTTGTTTTGAGAATAAGGCCAAACTAGCAAGAGATCTCAGGGGGAAGTCAGATAACATGTCAAAACTTGAGTTGTTTTTACCTCTTCAATAGAAATGCGGACTTTGGCAACAGCAGCATTCTTATCACATGAAAAGTAGTTATAGAGGAGATGGAGATTCCATTTCCACAAGAACGGACAGTGATGGGACAAGAGACAATGAGCACAAGTTGATTCAGGGGGAAATTCTGTTTGCAAATAAGAAAAAGATCTTCACCATGAGAACAAGTGAACATTGGGCTGGGTAGCCCAGAGGAGTGATTCAATCTCCCCACCTGGAAATTTTCAAGACTTCGCTTGGCAGGTCCCTGGATAACCTAAGGATAATCTAAAGGTCTTGCTTTCAACAGAAGGTTACACTAGATGATCTCTAGATGTCTCTTCCAGGCTAAACCACCCTGTGACGTTAAGAGAGGCAACATCTGCTATCATCCAAGTTAAATAAGTTCTTTGTGGTGGTGGTTTTTGTTTTGATGCTTCAATAGTGGCTAAAATATCATGGGTAGAAGAAACTTCAGGAATAATCTAGATCACAAGCTTGTTTTAAGGCAGCATCAGCTGTACCTGTTATCATACTGATGATCAAAAGCATCATGGCTTAATCTTAAAAAATTTTACTTGACCAATGCCTTACAATCATGACTGTAAGGAAACTGTTATTCCTTGTGCCTAACTTAAAGCCTTCTCACTGCAGTTTAAGCCTATTATTTCCTTTCCAATCAGCTACGGGTACAATTATTCTTTTATTTTTCTCAATCACTTTTGAATATATTTTATAATATCCTCCTTCTCCTTCTTCAAGCTAAGCAACCCCTTTATTCTGTCTTTCCTTATGGGTGCTGGACCTAGATGTTTAAAAGAGAAAATCTCACAATTCTCTCTATGGATACAGCAATCATAAAAGACCTGGTGCTTAGAACTTTAATTCCCCCCGCTCCTTCCTTTAAATCATTGGGGTCTGAGCACATAAGTACTACTGTGGAATTCAATAATTGTTCACCATCATGATTGGATTTCTTTGTTAACTCACCCTTTTGTATTTGATGTCAGAACCTCGCAAAGGAATGTTTTCCTGTAGCAGAATTTACTTGCTAGTTTTATCTGCATATAATGTAGGCAGTCAAAGCTGGTTTATGAAGGCTCTGGACTCTGAAATAAATATTAAATTTTTAATGATGGGGAACAAAGGGAAACCTTAATGAAAAATTACTTAATTTTTGTTTCAAAATCTCAAATAACCTGTGTGTAAATTTATCTTCTTTTCTATTCCTGTTGTTGCTTGGGATTAGGAATATGTGAAAAAAACCCCAAACAGCTCATGATCATTCATATATGTAAATATCACCTAATGTAGTGTTAGCAAGCTAGGATAGAAATATTGTATTAAAGTACTAAGTGTTGCAATGAGTTAATGTGCTGTAGAACTGCACCTGAAATCAGAGTCCAAATGTAAATCTTTGCAGGATATTCTTAGCCTTAAGCTCAATAACTATTAAAATTATTTCTAGGCATTTTAGCCTATCACAAATTCTAACCTTGTCTAATTTTTACTGTGCCATGCAGAAAGGTGCAGAATGTATGACCTAGATTGAAAAGTGCAAAGAGAAAGAACACACAAGGGACATGCTGATGTCAGCATCCTAATTAGAAAATGAAACAGTTAATCAGAGAAAAAATATATTTTCTTTCCATAATACAGACACTGCTCTAAGTACATATAGCAATGTCATAAATCACTGTCTCTTCCATGGGGAAAAAAATATTGACTTATAGTGTTCAAAAATGTTGATGTTTTTCCTTACTCAAGAGCAACATAGGGAAGTATCTTTTAGTTTTATTACAGATCAGAAATGCAGGCAGCACAAAGCAGACATTTAAATAAGATTAGAGGTCTGAGTTAAACTACAGGAGACAAAAAAAAAACAGTTAAAAATGACCTGAATATTCCTATATGCCAATGTAAAATGTAAAACATAAACCCACATAACAATTCTTCATTTCTGGCTTTTGTAATCTAAAAAAAAAAATGCTTCTATTATATAAAGAATATTCTTGTTCATGGAGGATTACAATAATACTTCTAAAATGTGGCAAATATTAAAACAGCCCATTTATTAAAGTATAGACAGGCACTAGATATTATTTGCAGTGTGTTTATCAAACTCGTAACCCCTATATATTTGGCATCCATTAGAACACTCTTGCAGCTTATCTTTAGAAAAATTATCAAATACATCTCTGTCTGAGCACATAGCTTGTTCTGTGGTGAGATAAATATTTTTGGGGTCCATTCCTGTAAACTGATGAATATTTGACACAAGTTGATGCAGATTTGAGTTAAACTTGACAATATTAACGGAGAACACAAAATCCTCCAAACAATACACTAACAAAAGGTGGGAGAATAATTTCCTATTCCCAATTGTGACACAGCAGAACATACAAGTACTGTATTATTAATACTGAAGCCTATGGTCTATACACAACAGAAGATTAAGTCAGAGCAACAGCTGCAGATCAAATCAGGGGAACCATTCCCAGCTGACTGTTTTGCTTCTCTCCTGAGATTGTCGCAGTAGGTCAAAAGCCTAAAGCAACTATAGTAAAAAGAGCAAAAACCAAATAATAATAATAAAAAAAGTCTTTTAAAGTTGGTGGAAGGAAGGGCTAATAATAATTAAAAACTAAAACAAAACCCACCTAAATGATCTCTCTCTGTTGCATTATGGCAAATATTCCAAACTTTAGGCTGTTGATACTTCCCTTCTGTAATGCGCTGTGCAGTACCAGTAACACTACTTTAAAGCCTATTCCAACTGAGATTTCTGTAAAAAGCAAATGAGCATTAGATTACGTTCTTCAGTTCTGATAAGCTATATAATTCTCAGTTTGACCATGCCATTAAACATTAATCACCCCCTTTTTATCCCCCTGCCCCTCACTCCTTGTTTCTCAGACCAAGATTTTAACTTATTTTCTTCCCTTAAAACCAGCATACTCAGAACAAGCAACAAAAGATCATAGAATCATAGAACCATATAATCACAGAAGGGGTTGGGCTAGAAGGGACCTTAAAGATCATCTAGTTCCAACCCCCCTGTCATGGTCAGGGACACCTCCCACTAGCCCAGGTTGCTCAAAGCCTCATCCAGCCTGGCCTTGAACCCCTCCAGGGATGGGGCATCCACAACTTCCCTGGGCAACCTGTGCCAGTGCCTCACTATCCTCACAGGAAAACATTTATTCCTAATATCTAACCAAAATCTACCCTCTTTCAGCTTATACCCATTACCCCTTGTCCTGTCACTACACTCCCTGACAAAGAGTTCCTCCCCATCTCTCCTGTAAGTGCCCTTTAAGTACTGGCAGGCTGCTATAAGGTCTCCCCAGAGCCTTCTCTTCTCCAGGCTGAACAACCCCAACTCTCTCAGCGTGTCCTTGTACAGGAGGTGCTCCAGCCCTCTGACCACCTTCGTGACCCTCCTATGGACTCGTTCGAACAGATCCATGTCCTTCCTGTGCTGAATTGCACATCTGAAATTGCAAAATTAGCTTAAGAACATATCAGTATATTCCTAAGAATATACCAGTATATTCTTGAGATCCTCATATTAACATATTAGAAAACAGTAAAGAATTATTTCTCAGCTAGAGGTATGGATAAATGATGTCATACAACACGTTTTTGCAATTAGATGTCAGGGATGCTTGAAGGTGTACCATAGCTTACTTTCTTGAAAACAGGTCAGCATTCAAAAGTTTGGGAACATTTTTTGATTATAATCCTGGTTCAGTGCTAATAAAGTAATATTTTCTTAACTGATGAATCTTACTGTTTTAAATAGACAAAATCTGCAGTTTTAAGTTAAGAAGCTTAGACAACTAGGTTTAATTTCAAATTCAGAGTGTTAATTTTCAGTCACTATGAAAAATTCCTTCCAAGGAGAGCACGTCACATCTAAGCTGTTTGTGTAGAATTAGGATACCAGTCTGTATGTTTAATGCCTTCCAGAGAGAACCAGAAAGTAGGGGACACAGATAGGTTTCCAAAAAGATTGTTTTACAGGTCATACAATCCACTAAGAAATATAGTAATCAAGATGGAAGAGTCTTGCTATACTTTTGAAATCATTCAAATATCATGCCTCCATTCAGCCATACACATTACCCTTCCCAGAGTAATAATCTGAATAGTGTAAAAAGCACAATGTCATAGAAGCAAATGGAGAGCTGGAGAATATTCAGAGACAGAAACAGACATTTGGCTATAAAACAAGCAGTACTGAAACTTAGTAAGAAATGCCAGCAATGACTGTCAAGACTTGTAAGGAGGAATCCTTTCTGTAATTACAAACAAATAGTCCCTATATATTCCATGCAAGTAAAAGCAGTAAAAGATGCTGGCCAGAAGCAAGCTCCAAAATGCCTTAGAGAGCCAGTGATGTTCACACTATTAAAAGAAAAAAAAAAAAAGGCAGCTTGTTGAAATTGCTCTTCATGATCAGAAGGTGAAAAGGGGTTATATGGAGAAAGGAAAAGGAAAATAACATAAACCAGAGCACAGTCAAATGACTTATTGCTCCAGCAGTTGTCCCCCAGTGAAAAATTCTACTGTTGCTAGACCCCCAGATACCATACAGCCAAAACCTGTAAATAATATTTAATACCCCTTAACATTTTCACAATCTCAAATACTAATCAAACCAGTTACTGATTCTCCCTTCCCTAAGATGAACATACTCTGACTCTAAACTTTCTTGACAACTCACTTCTGCTGCTCTTAATGCATGTACTGAGGAAAGCAGCTTATCTCTGGATCTAGCCATCCTGCAGTCCTCCAGGAACTGTTGCCTGGAGGTGTTGTGTTAGCAAGTAACATGGAAAACTCCTTTCCCTCCTCTCTCATGTGTCCAGAAATCCCTATAGGGCAAAGATACACAGTGAGAATGAAACAGAAATTCATCACCTGACAAAGACAATAAGAACACTCCCAAAACAATCATGTCTTTAAGAACTTTAGAAGCAAGAATAAGAAACTTGGAATGAGGGATAATAACCATGGTAGCTTTCATGAAAAAAATGTCAAACCATAAACTGCTCTGATTTTGTATCTTCTACTTATCATCTGCTTTAAGAATCACCATTTATATAAAAGATTAGTATAATTAGCAATCAATCACTATTAAATCAATCATAAGAACACTAGGTAAAGAATGCAAAAATTATTCTGATTTTCCCTTGTCTTTTAATACAAAAATTTTTAATTTAAGGAGTCTTGGGCTTTGTGTTTAAATCCACTATTTTACTTTCAGAGTTGCATTTCCTAGTTTTGAACTTTCATGATATGAAGTTTATTGGTGTGGTACACATACCATTAGTATATTATATGTAAGCTTATTATATATGCAATATTAATATTGCATGTATATTACTCTAATATGTACAAAATTGCTAATTCATCTCTTTTAATCAGAGTAAGCTTGTTCACTTCATGTATTGTAAAAGTAAATTGTAACAACTAAATATATTTCCTTGAGTCCAGGTTTACTACCCATCCCAGTTAACTGATCACTTGGCAGGTGAATGGACTACTTAAAAAAAAGTCATTAAAGAAATTAAGCCACAACAGAAAGCATATTGTCTTTGTTCACAGCTGCAACTTCACCTGAGATTGCTGGAAGTTATCCGGAAATAACTGAAGGCAGCCTTCAACCTAGCTGTCCCTCATCTTCCATCACCCTATTCCAGGCATATTAAAATTTATGAAAGTCATTCTACTGTCTCACTGGGTTTAAGTCTACAAATACCAGAAACTTACTTTACTGCACAGTATTTTATAAACTCAAAGCTACATGAAGATTCCTAGATGCTTTCTGAAAAGCTGATGAGCTATCACATGCAAAGCAAATTATTTGAATGATCAATTAATCAGTATTGTGTACTGATACAGTAGATGCTGAATTTGTCACTCAAAATTAAAAAAAAAAAAAAAAGTCCTGGTACAGAACAACAAAATATAGTTCCAGCCCAGAGGTTGCAAAGAAGGAGGGGAAAGAAATAATACAACAATTCATACAACCGTAAGGCATCCAGAACAAAACTGCTTCCATGGACATAATTAATCACTGTATATTTTGTTGAAAATTGCTGCTCTTTTAATTAGCAAATCTAGTCTCAATTTTTATCAAGTTGTGATGTATTTTGTATTATGAAGCCTAACTGTCCTTTCTGCAAATTCTTCTAAAGTCCCATATCAGTCACACTGCATTCAATATTTTTTTTTCTCTGCCCTGATATTATCTTTGTACACTAAACTGCATATAACACATCGTTATTAATAAACAGGCCACAACCTGGAAGCAAAGAAATCTGTAACATTCAACACAACAGAAAGATGTGACATATTTCACACTGTCAGGATGTTAATTAAATCTTGTCAAAAAGGGCTCTATACAAAGTCAGTAGAGTCTTTTATTTTCCCTGAAAATCCTAAAGTCAGTTAATGACCCCAAGAACCTGTAACAAAACTATCTTCATCAGCCTTTACGAACAAAAAATTGCAAATGTGTATTCCCAAGGACCTGCTCAGCAGTACTCCCTGGTCATATACAGTAGATGGACCAGTGTTTAGAAGTCTTTTTTGTTTTCTGGAAATTATTTCAAGTGTCAAACACAATGTTGCAGCTTAAGAGTGTCAGACCAATAGGTTCCAAGCTCTTTAAAGCTGTTTTTTATTTTCTTGCTTCCAGCTATTTGCATCAATTTCCTCTTTCCTTTCTGTTAGTCCAAACCAAAAATCATCTCTATTACATTTTCTTTTTCCTTTTTTCAGTGTTATCATGCTCAGAGCACATGGGTTAGATAAGAAAATACAATGTCAAAATACAAATGGTACCTAATTTTTCAGTGAATGTTAAAATACAGCTTTCAATGCTATTAAATTCATCCATCAATATAACTAGTTGCTCTTTACTTGTTTTTGAAGTTTCAATTTTTTCTTAAAGAACACGATAAAGCAACATTTTGACCAAGTCTTTATTACACAGAAACAGCAACACTGAGCGTAGAAAATATTATATTAATGAAGTTTTTTTTTCCCATTGTGCTTTTGCTCACCAGAATCAATCATCGATTTATTTTGATCACTGTCTTTATAAATACAAAATACATGCAACTATTGACCTTGGACAGCTAAAAAACATCTACTCACAAAAAGCAATGCAAATGACCCTAGAACTTAAGAGATCTTTACAAAGATCGTGAGAAAACACATTTAATAATTGAGGTGGTTGAATCACTAGAGAGTTGGGTAGCTGAATGGTGTCTACCCTTCATTTAACATGGATGAAGCTAGACACAATGTTGAAACTTTAACAGTCCTGACTAACATAATGAGAAACATGATTGTCTCATGTTATATTCATGTCATTCTGTTCAATGAAAAAAACTCACATATTAGGAACAGGTCTGAAAGACTGGTACTATTCACTCTCTTTTTTTGGCTTCTTGAGTAGGCTGCAGGTAAAGAAACAATTACACACACACACACCCAAACAGGGCCTCTTTTTTCATAATTTATTTTTTCAAATGTTTGTGTTTAAATGCAGCACACACTGAAAAGATCAAAAAGTAAAAAAAAA